>JAEIIJ010008429.1:0-24947 GCA_018904815.1 Drosophila ogumai | reverse complement strand
TATTAAAAAAAAATATTAAATATTATTAAACTTAGTAAACTTTAGTGAATTTCAAGCCCACTGTGACTAAAAACAAAGTTAGCAGAGCACAGCGAGACCACAAAACTGAGCTGTGGCATGAACACCAAGGAGGTGGAAACGGAGGGGAAGGCGGGAGGGACTTCAGGGTACAAAACAAACAAAACAAATGCCATGAAACATTTTAAAATTCAAATCAACGCGATTTCTGCCGTTTCCTTATTTTATTTTGCACAGTTTTTCGGGGAGACCGGCGTAGTTTTTGTTTTTATTTTAGCCTTACCCCCCTCTGCCTCTCTTCCTTCTTTATTGTTATTATTTTTCTTCTCTTTTCTTTTTTTTTTTGTTTAATTTCTGGTCACGTATTTGTTTCGTTTCGTTTCATTTTTGGAAACAATATTGTGTGCCATGACAATAATAAGAGTCGTGGTCGGAACGGGAACGGTACGGACTTTGGCTTTGGTTTTGCCTTTGGTTTTTGGTCTGGTTTTGAGTTTGAGTTTGGTTTGGGTTTGGGTTTGGGTTTGAGCCGAGCTCCGGGCCTGAATTTGCGGTCGGAGCCGAGTTTCTGTAATTTGAGCCAATTACTGGGTGTGGGGATGCCCAGAGGAAGGGGCCTCGCCTCGGGAATGGTTAGGGGTATATGGCACAGGGATTGGTGTATATACATATAGTAGTGGAGCAAGGTGTCAGAGAGATGGAGATGAACGAGAACCGGAACGGGAAGGGGAAGGGGTAGGGGCAGGGAAGCAGGCTGGAGGATGGGGACAGAAACCAAAATTGAAATTTATTTTTGGCCAACAAAAACACAAACACTCATATGGCCGAAACACACTTGTTTTGTTTGCTACAGTTTTTTGGCGTTTAGGAGGGGTGTTAATACCCTGCGAAAAAACAAATATGGGAGTATCATAAGTTGTTTATATTTAAATATCTTAAATTTATGTTATATTTTAGATGGCATTATATATTTTGAATTAACAAATATTATATAGAATTTATTGAATAAATGCATGTAAACTTGCTAATCCAGAAATTTATTAGGGTTTTTCTAAAAACCCCAATTAAGTAAATACTTTCATGTGAAATTCATAAATAAATACTTTAAATAAACACTAAATGAATAATTCTATAAATAAATATGAATTAATAAGGAACTATGAGTGCTTTTAATACAAAATAGATTGAATTTTGATAGCAGGAAAAGGCTTAAAGAAAAATACTTTAAAAATTTAATTTATATTAAAAACTTTACCCAACAAATAAAAAATTGTAAAACAATATTATCAGCAATTTTCTGGGTAATTATTTAAGTTGTCTATTCTTTGAAAATATATATTAAATATTTTTAAACGATTTTTTTTACGAAGTTTTTAGCTACTTAAAGCAGTCATCTTAGCCCAAAATATCTTCGTTCTACCTATATAGATATCTACATATATAATTGTTTATATATTTTATCACTTTATTCTTAAGCTTAAAAATTGAATTTCCTTATCACGTTTACTATTATTATCAAATAATTTTATTTCAATGGCAAAAAAATGAGTCTATTAAAAATAAATGTAAATTAACCAGGGTATTTGCCATTTCGGGGCTGTCTGCCTTTTCTCCTGGTTTTGCCAGGGACCTGGTTTTATGTTTTTATTTCGTCTGGTCGCATAAATCGTCGTCCTTCTATTGTGGCCTGCATTCACGCCCCCCTTGGCCCCCTCAGCACCCCTCTGGCACACCCATCCACCCCATCCGCTTTTGGGTTTTGCAAAATGGGAATACGTGATCTTCGCATAATAATTACTCCTCGGCCGGGCCTGGCTCGGCTCTCGAGTCTTATTTTTATTTTTTTCTTCTTTTTTTATTTGGGCATATAATTCTTAATGGCCATGGCACATTTCTCTGCCATTTCGTGCATTTAATGATTTTTTATTATTTTCGCTTCTTCTTTATATTTTGGGTAATTTGATTTGACTGTTCTTCGTTCGTTATTGTTCAGTTGTGTTGTTTTTGCTGACTTTAATAGGTTTTTAATTATTTTTCATATTTTTTTGAGAGATTTTTTATTGTTGCTGTTGTTGCTATTAATAACGAAACCAGACAGTTGCGCGAAATGATAAAGCAAAAGAGTTGAGTGGAACCTTTGTTCGGCTAGCAACACATAAAATCCAAGCGAAAATTAATATTTGTCTGGGAAATTAAGCCAAGTATCCAACGAGACGGATAAAAAAACCCCAAAGACTTGACATAAATACACACTTTTTGTGGAGAAATAAATCTTTTTATATAATCAATAATTAAGGTAGGGAAATATATATAAAAAAAGACATATTATCCCTTTCGTGAATAATTTCAAAAAATGTATAATAAATAACGTAAATTTTTTTTAGATAAATTATATATAGATTTGTGAGTCCAAAAATAAAACTTTCAACAATAAATTCAAGCGAATTAAATTGATACAGATTGCCTACTAAAATGGTTTGATTTTTTTTATTATTGACATTTTGTACAAATGGTTTTTTGATTGCTTGTTCATTACAAATAGCAACAAACGGAAAATACATCAGATTTAATTGAAGAATGTCAGAAGCAAATTAATTTACAGCATTTTTTCTAGTCTTGATATTTCTTTTGCACATTTCTAGCAATTAAATTTGAAAACTCCAACTGAAAAACACATATTTTTTTTGGTGTTCTTACTCCACAAATAATTTCCAACTCAATTGGTAGAATAATAGGTTATAAATTACATTCGAGAGGAAATTGAAACGAAATGCTGAAGAAATCCAAAAGACGTCAGCATTTTGGTAATAAATTGCACTTGCCCAAGACTTCCTTTTCCATCGAAAATAGATTTATTTATGAATGTATCCAGATAGATGGCCAGATAGTTTGGAGCCATAGCCACCTGCATTGGGGCACTGGCACTCCCTCCTCCACCACCTGATTGGTGTCCCATTAGGGGCAACAAATTAGCTCTCTTGGCCCGTTCTGATGGCCATTTCAGGGTTCCGGCTTGGTTATTTACGACCAGAAGATGCAATCCCCGAGCAGATCGAACAGCATTTGTGCATTTTGTTTAGCCATAAATCATAATGGCAGTGCATGTCCCCCCACCGACTTGCCTTTATCTTAGCCCCTTTGCAGAATTGTACACTGAGAGAAATTTTAGTGAGAAGTGATGAAGGGAAATGAAGAATTGTGAGTTTATTTTAATGTAAAATAGGAGGGGTTAAGTGTGAAAACTGATGAAAATTGATATATTTGTAATAAAAATAAATATTAAGTTTTTCTTGATATTCCTCACTTTTACTAAGTATCGATATTTTAATGTTAAGTGCAATATTTTTGGATATTTCATACATGTTTCCCTCGATATATTCACCTCAGAAATTCCACAATCATCTTCCATTGTTTAATATTTATTAATTAACCAACAAACAGATCTCACAAATATTATTTGCATGACAAAAATGATATGTTAACTCGAAAAACATATACAAAAATATATACTATATTCATTATTTATTTGTTTTAGGTGTACTACGCATTAAGCTGGGCTACTACGGCTTTTGCCTAATTGATTTACAACACTTTCCAACCTTCCTCAATGCCCGAGTGACAAATGCAGGGCTCTGCCATCACTGCACAGCTCCTCTTATTATTACAACTATTATCTTTATCTAAACGACTGCGGGAGATACTATTCTTAGAGGCAGCAAGCAGCGCACAATGGAAAATGGGGTTGGGGTTGGGGCTGGAAATGGCGATGGCGATGGGGTTGCTCGGGGACTTGCTCAATGCTCGATTGCGCGACAATCGCAATGGGACCATATATATGTGTTTCGCAGCTTATCATTTCACATATAGTATATATATACACAGCATATATATGTATTATTGAGTGTGAGTGTGCTCTGACTCCCTGGGGTCGCATTGGAGCGTGAGCATTTTGCAAAAATAATTTATGGCAAACTGTTGATTGCTGACATGGGGCCCCCAGAGCAGCACCAACAACTGCACAAAAAAAAATATATATATGGAAAAAGAACAACTAAAAGAAACAAGACAATAACAGAAATATTAACAGATGTAGTAAAGCAAGAAGATAAGAGTGTGTACAGCAAAAAAATTAACAGCAAAAAATGAACAAAATTAAGAGCAGCAATAAGATGCATAACGACAGAGCTTAAAGATACCTAAAAATACACTTTCAAAATATCTTAAATATTTTAAAATATATTTTTCTTTGTATGTATTTATTTTAAAATATATTTAATTTTAAAAATACTTTTATATTTTATATTTATATTTTTATGTAAAGTGTAGATGAAAGTGGACAACTTAATGTGTTGCAGGCTACTTGCAGCCGCTGCTCCGTTTGCCAACAGCTTAAACTTAACCAGCAAAGTAAACAACAACAGCAACATTAACGGCTACATCAGGAACAGCAGCAACACAAAGGCCCAAAGACAACGGAGGAGCAGCAGCAGCAGCAACAAAAGCTAAAGCAGCAGCAGCAGCAACACCAACAGCTTTAAAGGCCAAAAACCAATAACAGGCGGAAAAGTGAAAACGGCAGCAACAGTAACAAAGGAAAAGCAGTCCGCACAAAGCAACAACAAACAGTATTTTGTAAGTAACAGTATGGCCAGCAACAACAACAGCAACGCCAACAACAATAAGTGCCACCAAAACAGCAGCAAACATTGAAGCTTAAAGTAGAGTCTGAGTTTGGCATTAGCTTAAGGGCACTGTAAAATAAAATTAATTTAAATTTAAAAAATGTAGAATTTACTAGAAATTTGTATAACCTTTCTTTGCTAGAGGAACATGGAGTGTAATCAAAAATTGATCATAAATAAGCCAAAAAAGCAAGAAATTCAATTCGGAAAGCTTTTTTTTGCCAGTTTTTAGTAGGTTAACAAATCTGCAAACAAAATTTAATTTTTTAGAAAATCAAAATTTTTGTTGACTTTTGAGAATTTTAATGATGTAACCCCTTATAAAATTTTGAAAAAAATTAACAAAATTTTTTTTCCCCAAACAAGGCTAGAAAGATTCCGCTGTTAATGCTGATCAAGAATATATATGATTTATAGGGTCGGAAATGATTCCTTCACTGCTTTGCAAGCTTCTGAAGAAAATATAATAACCTGCAAGAGTAGAAAAAATCAATATTGGAATATATGTTTATAAATATTAATAAAAATAAATATTAATATATAAATACCTTAAAGATTATTAATTATGTACTGATATTTAATATGGGTTTTAATGTATACTTAACCTTTTTGTATCAAGGTTAATGACATAAACAATAAATAAAGAATTATGATAACTGAATGATTGATAAATTAATCAACAAAAAATTGCAACACAATTACTTGGCCACCGATATAGGTTTATTGAACTTTAATTTTTAATTGAAAAAAAAAAAAAAAATTAAACAGTTTACGACTTAAGCTGATTTGGAAACAATTTTCCAGCATTCTTTTTTATTTAAACAACAAGCTGGCTTTCTCTAAGCGGCTTAAATGTGTTTAGTATCCGTTTAAAAAACAGTTTCTAGAAAGTTAAACCAGTTTTCCTTAGTGTAATAATTCAGACCTATTTAGAGCTTTAGTACGCGACTAGAATTTATCATTAGTTTACTTGGTCTACGTTGGCTATGCTATATACTATATAGATTAACAATTGTAATCGCTATTGTTGTTGTTATTATTGTAGTTTTGTTGATTTTGCCAAGCGAAACGAAACGCAACGAGCAAAAAAACATAAAAACAAAAACAACAGCTAACAGCAACGTCAACCGCCACAACACAACTCTCGGGGTGTTGATGTGTTTTCAAAAACATTGCGTCATTTCCAGATGGCAAGCTTTATGCCAATCGTCGGTCGGTTGTCCCCCCTGTTAGCGGCGCCCCTGATCGGTGGAGAGACCCAGTGGCAGACGATCGAAGCACGTTGGATTCGTGGAAAAACTCGGCAAATTCTACGAACTGAAACTTGGGGATGTCGACGTCCATATCGGAAGGCAAATATCATCCGTGTGGATATATGGGGTGAGTATGTGTACATATTGTACGATGTAGAAATCGGTATATATGGATTGTGTGGGGGGGAACAAAGGATTGCATCGGCAAATGATATAGGAAAAATATAAAATATTTATCTTGATAAGATGAAGTTATTTAAAAACGACTTTAACAAAGACAAAAATTGATTAATTTGTTGTGATAGGTTTTGTGAGTTTTATGAGTTTATGAGTTTTATTTTTAGTATTTATTAAAATTTGATTGATTTGTATTTTCTATATTTTTTAAGGTTTTTTAACATAATTTGTTAGGACAATCGAATTTTAAAAATATCATAACTATGCCAAAAATGCTTTAATTTAAATTTGGTAAGCTCTTTTGAGTTAGTTTTTTAAAAGGTTGATAAATCTGCATTCTACATTTAAATTTATCTTAAATTCAAAATTTGTCCACTTTTTAAAATTGTAATATTAATAATTTTTAAAATAATTATAAATTTATCCCCTAAAAAATTAAAAAATGAAATGGTTCTGAAATGGTTCCTTCAATGCGTTTGCAGGTATAAATTATAAATTATACCTAAAAATGTATATTAATTTTTAATACTTATAAAAATATTCTTTAAAATCTTTAAAAACAACCTTATCTAGTCCCCCTTGCTTACGCCTCTGATGGGGTGTGTTTGCTCGCGTACATGATTGATATTTGCTTGCCATGATTACTTGTAGACGGAGCTCGTCAAAAAAAAAAAAAGTTGTGATAAAACTACAAAACTTGACACACGAGATAAAAATCATGTCTGGAAGAAAATTGCACAAATGTTACGGCTCTGTGATTTCGCTATTATTAGGATTTTTAATTAGTGACTCCTTTTTTATGTTTGTTCTGTACAAAGTTTGGGCTATAACTAAGTTAAATGCCCTACAAAAATAATTTTTTTGGTATACTAAAATATATTTAGGCGTAATATGAAATATGTGAATAACTGTTAATTTATATTCTTTATTTTGTAGATATTTTATGATTAGAAGTTAGCATTAAATTAAAACTTACATCTTACAGAAACCTATTTTAAAGAGTTCAACTACAATACTATGTACTGCAAGACTATGCTCCACCATATCTATGCCACATCCGCAAGAGGAACCTTTGGAACGGGGTGGGCTATAATTGGATGAGCTGTGGATGGGCGTAATCTGCATTTCCAGACAGTTGGGCGACTTCTTAAAGCTGCAGCAGTGGCAGAATGTAGCATTGGAAGGGAGATTACTGCCCAGGGAAGAAGGCAGGCAAGCGAAAGATGATTTGCAGTGACCTGAAATAACCCAATGAAACCGCATTACTTGTGAAAAATTGTAACTATTTGCTTGCGAAACTGATTCGTGTGCCAATATTTACGCTGTGTTTAAACTTTTCATCGATCTGAGTTAGCTTTTCTTTTCTTTGAGCAGGCAACCTACGTCAATGGGTATCAATGGGATTAGGCGCTGGCATTGTATTGCCCTATTTATCACTTTTAACACTACTATATCATCAGTTAGTTATAAAGTAACTAATTTATCGCTTATCGCAGCTCAATGGGAAAATGAATACAACACAAACACAATCGGAGCTTTTCACAAATGTGTATCGGAAAGCAAATATGTTCATCACAAATAAATATAATAAAAAACAAATACAAGTACTTTACACTTGTTTACTATTTATAAGTCATGTTTTAGCTTTATAACTATTGTTTGCTTAATAAACAGATTCAATCATTTGCGTCATCTTACGATCGAAATTCAACCTCAAGAAGACATTGAAAAGTGGCTTCCTTTGGCATAAACTAAACAAACTTGTAATGCCATCGAAAAGTCGGAAATATATTTACCATTAAGAACTATCAATAACAATAACTGATTTCAAAGAAACCATTTCGAGATTATCGTGCACTCTCAAGGCTATAAAGCGAGGAAGTGTAAACAAATTGCCCTAAAAAAGTGAAATTTGCTTAGGGCGATCCATAAAAGATAAATGAGTTATTATCTCTTTTTGTATATATAATTTTTTGTTGTTGTTTGAATTGTTTATTTAGCAATTAATGTTTGCATTGAAGGAGCCCCCTCCCGCCCCCATTAGATGCCTAGTTCTTTTGATACAGTTGAGAGCGTTTGTGATTTATGGACGAGACCCTCGACGAGTGCGCCGTGAATATGTGAATGCGAGTAGTATGAATATGAATAATCGCGCCGAAGGCAAACAACGAGCTCCATTGTTCTGGGCGGTAGCTAGTTGTTGCTCAATAGCTCTGACAGTTGGAATAATTAGGCAATACACCCGGACAGCACACACAATCGGAGCCTTTTGCATGGCTTACTTCATAAGGATTAATGCGCATTAAGGTTGGGTCATCAAAAGGTTATATATTAATTTGAATTTATTAAGGTTTTTTGATAAAGATGTATACCTTCGATAGAGCAACATATATATCGTATACAGGAACAACAACAGGGGGACAGTTGGCCAACTTGAGTTTTCAGTGTAAAAATTACAGAAAATATAATTTATCCAATGATATTTGCCAAAAAGGACGATATCTAAATCGATATTTTTATGTTCCAATATCGATGATAAATCGATTAACTGTATAATATATTTAAAACCAAAAGGGTAAAAATACCCATAATTAAAATGACTAAAATTTGGCTTAATTAAACTCATATTATATTTTTTTGATATTTTTGGTATTAGTGAATGCAATATTTCTGTCGATAAATTATATCGAACTTTTTTCTTAATATTCCTTACGTTTTCTGACTAAATTAATATAATATTTTTCAATTTATCCAACCTTACCTTATTAAATCCCAGAAAATTATGCTTACGCTGCACACACTCCTTGTACTCTTTGAGTTTTTCCCTTTAAACCCCCCAAAAAAATAATAAATAAATAATAACAACAATTTTGTATCATTTTCAAAATGAAATTCAACATTTCTGCATTTTTATTTGGAGCCTTCCTGCCGCTCGTTTCAAATTAGTTAATGCATTAACAAAAATTAAGATATGCACATTTCACGTTTCATTATCCTCTCTATATTTACAGAATTAAGTTTACACATATGGATTTGCATATGCGATAAAAAAGTTAATTAAATTTACATTGTTGTTGCTGTTTTTCTTATTTTTTTGTTTTTTTTTTTTTGCAATCATTTTTGCTGCTGTTTCGCTTTTATGCATAAGATAACAAGGCTTAATTGACTAAAAAATAAAGGCACCTGAGTTCAAAGTGTTATTGCCAAATGTAAATATATGTATGTACATATACGGTATATAATAAAACGAAAATCAAAAATATATATATAACGCTGATGAAAATCAAAAAACGTATTATTATTTATATGAGCGCGTGCATAAAAATGCACACTTAACGTAAAGCATTTAAAATTAATTCAATGTAATTAATGGTATGTTTGTTTCAACTGCACTCCTTTTTTAACTTTGACTGACTGACTTCTGATGATATATACTCACTGAAATCATTTTTTTTATTGTATATAATATATATATGTAGATAAAGTACTTATATGGTCTTTGTCCCTGAATGAAATGCTCAATTCCCTACCCATTAAGCTCCGACTTTCTACTTTCTACTCTCTTTTTCACCCCCCCAAAAAAAGGTTTCATTAGAATTGTTGGCTCTGGCTTTAACCCATTGTTGCTTTGCTGACTAGTGCGTTGTCTGTCCCCTCCCTCTGTAGTTTCCCCCTAATTTTTCCCCCGTTTATTGCATCTTGTAGAGCTGCGGCGGCTCCTTGCTGGCCGGCATCCCCTGATCGTACTTCCCCAGCTCGGCCTCGTACAGCAGATTGTTGATCAGGTGCTTCACCACGATCTTTGACTTGGAGGTCTTCAGCTTGCGTATGGTGATGGCCACATACTCCCCGAATACGCCGTACTCGTCCACGTGATTGGAGCTCAGTCCGTTGATGGGCTTGGGGGGCGTGGCATTGCTATTGCTGCTCGAGCTGCAAGTGCTGCTGGAGGTGGGTCCAGTGGGGTCCAGCGAGGTGTTGTTGTTGTTGTGCCCATTCGATGGAGGATGATGGAGATCACGGTCACGATCACGTTTCTGTGCCATGTTACTGGAATGTTGTTGCTGGTGTTGATGCAGCGATTGCTGCGATTGTTGCTGCTGCTGCTGCTGCTGCGGTTGCCCGTTGCAGTGGCTTAAACTGAGGCTGTGACTGTGACTAAAGTGCTGCTGCAGCGCCTGAAACGCGAGCTGGCTGTGGTTCATCTGCTGCTGCTGCTGCTGCTGGCTGGGATTTCCTCCTACGCCACTGCAGCCTGTCCGTTCGCCACCCGATGCCTTGATTGGCGTCAGTGTCAGGGCACCCACAACATGCTCCACGCCCATCACGCCCCCCAAGACCACGCCACTGCACTCGTCCATGGCCTTGCGCTTGCGGTGATTGTAGGTGAGGTCCGTAGGCTTGTAGTAATTTATGGGCGACGGTGTGCTCGTCCGGCGATCCAGCATTCCCAGCTCCGACTCGTGCTCGATCTGAAGAAGGGGTTGATATAGGAAAAGGGTCGAAAAAAAATATGGATAGGGTTTAGAAAAAGGGGCTGAAAGGCAGTGAACTTTAATATACTAAAAACACTAAAATTTACAAAAATAAACTAAATAAAATTAATAAATAAACTCATGAAATTCTATATGTATTGATTTATTACTGAGAAGAAAAAAAAATAAGAAGTGCCTAGGTATGGGGTATATTTAGTATTAAATCATTAACTATTTATATTTCGCTTTTTAGCACCATTTAAATGTGGTAACCTATATCTTTATAATGCTAAATATTGATTTATATTTATTTACTTAGTTAATGGAAAATGGTTACGCTTATTAGATTGACTATAACATTTGCGTCACGGCTGCCTTTTAGCAATTGTGCTAATTATTAGCAACTAATTGTTTTCTAAATAAAAACTTGGCAAATTTTTTTAAGGCAATCTATAGATTTTGACTAACTATAATTTTTTTAAAGGAAAAAAATCATAACAAAAATATATATAAAATGTATATTATTCAAAATTGCAATGGAATTACCAGAATATTGCTAATTAGGCTTTTTAGAATTTAAATAATATTAAAATTTTCCCCATGGATTTTTGACATTATCAACAAAGATGAGTTTTTCCCTTGCCAAAGTAAATCTCAATTATATTTCATCAGCCCTATTTATTATTATTTTGCTTAAAGATGGGCTCGTCTGTATTATACCGGAACCTGATTTGCTTTGCTTATATTTGTTTATAGTATAAAACGACTGACGAAATCAAGGCGGCGTTATTTCATCAACTATTTACTAGATGAAGCATCTGTCGCGTTTTGAATACTAATTAAAATAGACAAGCCTATATGAGGTGTTTAAAAGATGAGGAATTACTGATAAGTCACTTATTTAATTGTCGGTAAAAAATTCTTTTAAATTATACCGATTTATATATTTATATTATACCTCTCCTAAATCAGGTCAAGAAAATTCTATAAATATAATTTCTAATTATAATATTCCTAAGAGATTTCCACATTTAGATCTGTGAAATTTATTTTTATATTATTTATAGAAACTAGAATTTCTTAATAATATAATTCTGCATTAAGACCTTTGAACCCATTTCTATGTTAGTTATAAAAACTCGAAATGGATTTAACAAATAGCCAAAATGATTCACAGGTATTTAACCGCTACGCTTGCTTATCATTTATATAGAGATATCCGGATGTATTATATCTGACTTGGCAACAGGCAGTGACCTTCAGCAATTGAAAACTCTCGGCGGTCAATGTTCAAGTTGTGGGACGTCATAAATGGAAACGATAAGATACGTCATCGAATTAAGTTAGTTACAGAAATTAATTCACTGAAGCCGCCTTATCAGGTGAGTGGGAATTATATATGAAATTAAAATCTTATCGCAATGTTTGTTTCCAACTTGTAACCAAAAAAAAGGGTTATTTACTTTACTTGCTTTTAAATGTATTTAAAATAATAATAATCTTGTGCCTACAAATAATATCTAATTACACCCACTGATCTGGCCTGACACTTCAGAGTGTGAAGTAATAAAAAAAATTATATTAATCCCCTACAAAAAATATGGCAAACAAATCTTAAGCCTGTCAAATTCAATTAAAGTGCGATTAACAATCAAAAAGTCAGGGGGTACTTACAATTTCTGTTTTCACATCTTCGGCACTGATATTGCAGTAATTCTCACCATCCAAATCGGAAGAGGAACGTGTCTGTGAGAGATCGAACAAAAAAATGTATAAAAAAAACACAGAATTAGTGGCGACCGTAAAATCAACAACAAATACTCGCACAATTATGGCACTGTGGAGAATTCGCCAGACAAATAATAACAAAAAACAACAATATAGTATAGTATAATAATAGTGGACAGACGCGCAAAGCGAAACCCGCGAGAGAAATAGAAAACAAATTAGAATAATAATAAAGAGAAGAAAAAAAAACCTCAGACAAATACTGGATGCAGACTCGCACCCATACAGCCTCAAAAAAAAAAAAAGTCCGATCCAAGTCGAGAGCCGATGGCGATTAAATTAGTCACGGCGCGACAAGGTGGCACGGGTACGGTTAGCAGGGGAGTCAAAGGGAGGTCTGGAAGGCAAGGGGGGCAGCAGCCAAGCCAACATCGAAGTGGACCAACGGGTGGACAAGACCCACAGACAGACGTGAGACGACGAGTGACCAACAAAAAATAATAAACACACATACATCTGAGAAATATCAAAAGATATGGAAAGGAAATCAAGGTAACGAATAGTGGGTACCATATAATAAAGTAAATAATTAGATAAACGAATATTTATAATTTGTAAATTAAATATTTAATTTGGATTTTTTAGTTCATTATAGATGTTACAATGATTTTTTTGTAGTTTCCAATGGGTTGGTTCTAGTTCGGAAAATAACATTAAATATAATTTAAATCAACTAAGTGTTGTTTATAATTAATTGCAATATATTAATAAATAAATATATTTTGAACTCAAACATACCTTTAATCAAAAATTTTCCTTTTCTATAAAAATATTCACTTGTTTGATTATTAATTTACTTATAATATTTTGCAAGACAATTCTTTTAAAAATGAAACTAACCAAACCGATCTACTTAATTGCTGGACATTAGTGCCTGGCACTTTTATAAAGCTCCCGAGGAGAAAGCTTACGGCCGAGGTTCCCCCATCAGACGGACGTGGAGCTTCTGCCCAAAAGCCCCGTACTCTTTTTCGGGAGAGAATCAAATGGAATAACGAACCGAACGAGCGGACGAGGCAAACGAGGCAATAACAAAACGCAGTCCAGCCAGTTGCTATATTGGAGATATTGCTCTTCGGGGGCGGCAGAGAGCACTGCCTGAGTTGGGGCGAGTTGGTGGGCGTGGTCGGTGCAAAACGTGGGGCTGCCGATTTCTACGGCTGATGCAACACACATGTGTGCATGCATTACGGCACACACATGGAGCGCAGGGTGTGAGTGTGTTTGTGAGCTAGCAGCACAAATCAAAGCCAGTTGACACACACACACTGGCACACTAACACCAATACTGGCTTATCAAGCGCAACGCAATAGCAACTGCCGCGCACAGTGGACAGAATAGACAAGAGATGTTGATAAGCGGTATTGTTTTAACTAGTATAACTATATAAAACTAAAAAACTATGAATTAGAATTATAAAAAAAAAAAATCCAGAAAACTTAGCATTTCTAAGATTTATACTTTTAATTTAATAGTTTATTTCAATTTAAAATTCATAAAAAAAATTTTTTTAATATTTGTTTTTCCATATTTAAAATGATTAAATTGTCTAGTAGAAAAAATTACTCATACGCCACGTGCGCAACTTGTAAACCCATCTACATTTGCCTTTACATTTACTAAACATTTTAGAACCAAATATTAAAATTAAAATAAAAAAAATACAATTTTTTTGTTGAAATCCTTAGTAAAAAAAATTACTCATACGCCACGTGCATTCAAAAAAATTACTCATACGACACGTTGGACAGGTTCAATAAAAATACAGAAATCCGAATAAAAACCGATTTGGATTTAAAACCAGCATAAATACAAATATAATAAAGCTTTTTTTGGCTTAGGCATTATCTTTTCAGCCCACTGTGCGCCACCGGTTGCGCCGCTGCCGTTGACGAACCGCTAGACAGCGTAGCAAAGACGACGGTTGCGGGAGCGGTGGAGGTGTCGGCGACAACAGCGCGTGTGCTGCCTGCTGCCGCAAAACAAGTCAAACCACTCGCACACACACACACCGGCGCTTCATGCAAAGCTCCAGGGGAACACAACAAAAACAACAAAGTCGAGGAAAAAACAGAGAGACACATGCAAATATGTAAAGCCGAGTCAAGGGAAATATGTAAATATGTTTATATTATATATATATATATATTATTAATGTTGGTTGTTAGCTTACCACAGCCGCCGAGGAGGATTCAACCGCTCCGGTTGCCTCCTCGATATCCAGATCACCGGCGGTATCCATGGCGTCGCCGGCGATGCTGTCCGCATCCCGTTCCCTGTCCCGCTCGCGATCCCTGGCATTGGCGGCCGCCGCAGCAGCAGCGACGGCAGCAACGGTGGCAGCGATGCGGGCGGTCAACTCCTCGGCGTGCAACTCTCGGTCCCGCTCCACCTGTTGCTGCTGCTGCTTGTCCGCCTTGAGCTGCTCCAGGTCTAGGCTATGCATCAGGGCGAGCTTCTCATCGGCCTCCGTTTCCGGCTCGCGATCCAGATCGAGCTCCCGGTCCCTGTCCTGATCCTGTTCCCGCTCCGAAGCCTGCTCCGGCTCTGGCTCCTGATCATGATCCCTCTCGCCGTCCAGGATAAAGCGTATGGCTTCGTAGGCAAACCACATCGGCTGATAGTGGACGCCGCGGCTGCGTCCGCTGAGCACCTTGCCATGCTCGCGGTGGAAGGAGCTGCGCAGCGACTTGATCTTCGAGCGGATCGAGCGGATTTCCGTGCCGTACTTGCTGCTCAGCAGCTTGAGGGCCTCGTACTTGGTCTGCTTGATGTGGTAGCCCTTTGTGTTGGGGTCCCAGAGGACCCGCTGACGCCGGTAGTCCTCGATGAAGTTCAGGATCGTCGAGCGCGACCATTCGATGCGGTCAGCTGGCGTCGCTGTCGTCGTCGCTGGGAGCGTGGGCGATGGCGGTAGAGGCAGCGGCAGAGGTAGCGATAGTGGCAGCGTTAGGGGCAGCGGCAACGACTGCGCCGCGGCAGAGGCAACATCAGCGATCAATGCAATGGCATTGGAGTTGGCGTCAAGCTTGAACTGCGCTGCGGCTGCGCTGCTGGACATAATGGTGAAAGTTTCGCCCAGCGGGGGGTGTTGGTGGGGTGGTGGCTGCAGCGGTGGGTGGGTGCGAGATAGGCAGGTGGATAGAGAGAGAAAGAGAGATGGGGGGGCCGCAGCAGGCTGAAAGGCGAACGCAACGCAACGCAACGGCAACGCGACGAAAAAAGCGTCCACAACACGTTGCTTTTGACTTTCGACTGGCGGCAGCAGCGGCGAGCGTTGAGCGTTCGCAACGTTCAGCGCGTTCGGCGCTGTGTTGTGGCAGCGGCAAGTGCGGCGGCAGCGGCAGCGCCAGCTCAGCTGCACTTTGTGTGAGTGAGAGAGTGAGGGCTCGCTCGCTCGTTCCGTTCGTTTGGCCGTCCAAAATCAACGCAAAGGTGTGCGACTCGCCTCTCTCTCCTACACCCGCTGTCTCTTTTCCGACTGTCAATGTGTGAGTGCTGCAGCAGGCGGGCTTTTTCGTTGTCTTCTGACTTTTTGCTTTTTCGCGCGACCTGTTGTTGCTCGCTTGATAATGCCAGGCTTTGTTGTTGCTGCTGCTGCTGCTGGCGTTTCTATTTGCTATCAGCTGTTTTATTGCATGTTGTTGGACGAGTAGGTGTTGTTGTGGTTGCCACTTGATTCCACAGAGCGAAGAGCGTTGGTGTAATCGTTGTTAATTGTTGTATTGATTCTCCAATCAATTTTGAAGTAGTTTTATTTGTTGGTGTGTTGATTAGTATGTTGTTGTTGTATTTCTTGGTTTTGGAGTTTGTTTTGTTGGTGTTTTTTAATGTTAATAGGAATCAACTTTCTTGGTGTATCCGCTGGTGGTGTTAATTAGTTAGGACTCGTCTTTGGAGATTAGACTGGATATATTTTTGGTGTAGGTAAGTGTTGGTGTCTCCATTTCATTATTGATCTAGCTGTTGGTGTTCTTCTTGGTGTTGCAATTGCATTAGGTACTGGTGTTGTTCCTGGTAATGTTTCAATTATGGTTGTCTGAATAAATATTGTTTAAAGCTGTTGGTATTATTGTTGTGTTGTTCTATGTCTTACAGAAGTTGTTTTTGTTTCCTCCTTAAGCTTTGGCCTCAGTTTTATTAGTTGCTGTGTTGATGTTGCTTTTGCTGATGTTGCTGCTGCTGCTGTGGCTACTTCTGTGGCTGAGCCTGTTGCTGTTGTTATTGCTGCTGCTACTGCTGCTGCTGCTGCTCGCTCGTGCTTTTTTTTGTTGGTTTTGTCGCCACTTCGTCGACGTTCGTTCGTCGCTCGTCGTTCGCTGTTGAAATCACGATTTGTACTAATTTCACATATTTAAACTGTGTGTGGCATGCGCGCTGCTCCAAACGGGCCGGTTGCTGTTGCTGTTATTGTTGTTGTTGCTGCTGCTGTTGGCCGTAAGTTCGTCACTTGCTTTTGCTTTTGCTCCCCCGCTCCCGTTGCCGCTCATAACCCGCACACCTTTCCGTTCGCCTTGCTCGTGTCGCGAGTTGCGATCGTTGCTGCCTGTGCTGCTGCTGCTGTCGTCAACAGCCACACGTTGCACAGTGGGATCGGTGTGCGCATGTGGCAGCGGCTGCCAAAACGTCGGCGACCATGAGATGATGCTGGAAACACACGAGCATATACATTTGTACACACAAACACACACACTTACCAACATCTGGGCAAAAAGCCTATTTATAAATTGCGACACACGGCACAGTGTGGCAAATGCGACACAGTTGTTGCAAGTTTGCTGAGAGCTTAGTGATTGAATTAATATTCGTATATTTTTATTTTATAAAATAAACTAACATAATTGAATTATGTTGAGCTACACTTTATTGTGTATTGTTTTATTGTTTAAAAAAAGTATATTGAAAAAAAAAGAAATAATTAAAATGAAGACATTACCCTGCTCGTATTAAAAATTCTAATTAATTTTCGTGGCTCATTGCCATATTTTCCCCAATATTTTTTTGTTTTATCACTCCCCAATAAACGTCTCCAAAAACCACCATTATCCCACTGTGCGTTTGGCAGCTAAAGCTGTAAATATTGTTGCCTCTGTCGCTGCCTGGTCCTCCCGTTCTCCCCACTGCCCCCCTAGTTCTCTTTACCTCCACTCTCGCACTTCTCTCATCAGCACGGCTGAGAAGTTGTTATCGTTGCCACTGTCGTTGTTGTTATTATTGCTGCTGCTGTTGGACAAAGCAAAAAAAAAATAATAATAATAATAACAACAAAAAGCTTAAAAACACGGTAACAAATTTAGCGAGTCAGCAAAATAACAAAAAAAGAATCGAAAAAGGAATTGCATTTCACGGCGAATTTGGACGTTTTTCGGGCTTGCCTTGCTGTTATTCCTATTCACTATACCCTATTTTAATCGAGTGTTTTGGTTGCAGATTTTAATTATTAATAAAAATGTAACTACGAAAATTTAGTTATCCTATAAACTGAACTATCTAAAAGTATTTAATTTTAAGATATTTCTGAATTAAAAAAAAAAAAAGTATAAATAATTGTATATTTATTTCTAATTTAAATAAAATAATATTTTTAAGAACAAAACAAAATTTTAACCAAATCATCGACCGACGGTATAAATTAATTCGATCTCTCGTTAACTCTTTTGGCTGGCGGTTAATCGCCAGGTGCGAGGGAAAAGGGGCATGTGGGTGGAAGAGAAATGGAGTGATTTTACTGTCGCTCACGTAGGCAGCGTTTTGTTTTTGCATTCATGGTAGGCATTAGCTTTAGCAGAGCTCGCCTGCACTCTCTCACCGTCTTTGTCTGTCTTTCCCTGGCATTGCGTGTACTAAACCACGTGCAAATTTTGCCGAATTTTGGTACCTTCAACGTACACACACAAGTAATAATAAACACACTTATGAGTGCGCATACATAATTAGAGCGACTTAAACGGACTACTCTTATCAGTTTTGCATTATGCCTTGCACAATCGCTCTGCTCCACTCTCTCTCTCGTTGGCCCCACCAGTCTCTTTTGCCTTTTCTCACAGCTGTTTTGCATTGCGGAAGCTTTCGAGTCTGTCTGACTTTGTCCCCCGCCTTAACGGCTCATTATCAAGCTGCGTTGCCGTTGGCGTCGCAGTCAACGTCGACCGTGGCAGCGACGTGTTTGCCGCACCTACGATAACGGTATTAAGCTGACATTTCCATGCACCTCCCGACACCAAAAACCGGTTGTACAGACAGCCAAATACCCTGCATTTCGATTGGGGGCTATCTCCTACAGACAGAAAACAAAAACAAATTAAGAATTACAGTTATTCAAAATAACAATCACTGTCCATTTTTCCTAAATATTTTAAAATTATTATTAAAATTATATAAACAATTTCTTTAAATATGAACGGCTTTAAAACGAGTGCAGCAGAGGCAGGAGGAGCTTATGGCGATTGCTACCGGGGAAAAGGTGCGATTAATCACCATTAAAATCCACGAAAATAACCTGGCCTGCAGCGTGACTGTCGCACATTAGACCCGTCCAAAATTGGCCCGGACTGCGTCAGGGCAAGCGACTCGACGACGAGGCTTCGTCGTCCGCAAAGCTTTTTGCATTCAATTCTCGCTCCAAGTTGACAAATTGACGTTCAAAGTTGTTTGCGCAGCATTTCAGTTGCAGTTTCGGTTGCACTGCCTGTTATTCCTCATTTTTCCTACGTCCAGGCTTTTCAACCCCCTCCGACCCACGTTCGGTTTTCCATCCGTTCCCGTTCAGGTTCCTTATTACATTATGATTCCCGACGGTACACTCCGTTTCGCCACCTTTAAATGCGACTATGCGATTGAGCTGGAAATGGACGGTACTACACTGGGGTCTAAAAGTCCGATTTCAGGAGGATTTCAATTTTTTAATAGCTAACAAGATCCTTCCAGTTTGCATCAGGATCAGGGGTAATAAATGTATCATAACTTATCCAAAAGAGCATTAATCTCAAATCGGAAAAAAGTTCTGTGCTAGTTTTTATTAGATTAACAAATCTGCATACTGAATTAAAAATTTTAAGACATTCAAAATTTTGCCAAAATGTAACAATTTTAACGATTAACAATTTTAAAAATGTAACAATTTTTATCAAATATTGAAAAAAATGACCAAAATTTTTTTTCTGCAAAACTTGTCTAGATCGACTCGGTTTTTAATGCTGATCAAGAATATATATGATTTATAGGGTTGGAAATGCCTCCTTCTCTGAGTAACAAAAAAAAAAAAACAGTTGAATAGAATATTAAATTAATAGTGGAATAATTCGCAGTAAACATTATGAATTTATAATCTTAAAAGCTTTCTTTAAATTATTTTAAAAATATTAGTATGACTTTTTTTTTTGATAGAACCAAATTTACAACTAAATCTTGCTGTTAATAATTTGTATTTACTTTTTATTTTAAACTAAAGTTTTTATAATATTATTTTCCCAAATAATACTTTTTGGCATCACTGTTTATTTAGCGAAATATATAAATTGCAATTTCTGTTCCTGCTGCTGCCAGCGTTATTGTTGTTGCCATTTCAGTTTGTCATTGCCATCTAAAATGCATTGAGCTGTCACATTAGAGCAGCAACTCGATACGTCAGTCCGCAGTGCCCCCTCCCCCGCCACCCTTGGCCAAACCCCCTATAGCACCCCCTCTCCATTAGTGCAGCTCAGCATTTTACTTACAGTCGAAAGCTCTTTTTTTTCTTATTTTTTCACCTTTTTTTTTATCAATCAACTTTGAAGGTGTTGCTGCAGTGGAAGTTGTTGATGTTGCCGGTAGACGGGTGTTAGTGTTGCAGTTTATGTACTACCTGGTCCTCCTCAAGAAGGAAGGGTATATGTTGGAAAAGAAAGGTTTATAAATAAAGTATATTAATGATATTCAAGGAAATTTTATACAAATTTTAGCTCAATCAAACGAATATAAAGCTACTGATGCTTATTTTAGTGTGTCAAGCAAGACCCCCAAAAAGTATGCTATATGTTTTAAAAACCGGGTATTCGGTGGTCGTGACAATATTTCTCTACTATTTCCACTGCAGTTGCTGCTACCGTTTGTCGTTGCGTGCACTTTGGTGGAAATTGCTGTTGACGTTGGCTATATGGAATACTTATAAGTAAAAATACATATTTTTATTCAATTTCCAACATCACGTCGGGACGTCGCCACTCCGGCATTGTCTTTTGTTATTTTTGCGATTGCCCCCTGACGCGTCCAAGTCCCTCCTCCTCCTCCTTCTCCTCCACCCACCCGCTCGGTGTTTATCTGATGATGTTTTTGCTCCCCGCTTTTTTTCAATTATGCAGCGCACAATGCTTTTCTTTCCTTTTTCCTTATTATTTTCTTCCTTTTTTGTGTTTTTTTTTTCTTGCACCTCTCCCCCGGGGGCAACTGTTCAACTGTTTAGCCTGTCGGATTAGCCACGCAGCTGTCGCGGCGCTGGAAAAGCATTTCCCTATTTCCCCATCTCAAAGCAGCTCCATAGCTACATAGTAGTCGCCTTCTAAATGCAGTGGGTAGTCGGCGGCAGTCGGGTTGTACGTCAGTTGAATGGGTGTAGTATGACACGGGCTTTGTGAGGAAACAATCAAGGGGGTTTACAGGAATTTAAATGAAGAGGGGCTCTTACAAGCAATTTAAAAGATCAAAGGATGTAAAAAAATAAAGGACATGTATATAATATTAGAAAAAAAAAATAAAAAAAGAGTTTTTCATAAATAAGTAATTAAAATTGTATTGCAATTCTAATTTAAATTTAAATATATAAAACTCTTAAATGTGAATTAGTTTATAAACAAGCATACTTTTAATATAATCAAGAGAGTTTATTGAATAAATACATGATTTTATTTTTTCTATTTTATCTTATATTATTATTTTATTGTATATTTATTTTATTAAATATTTTAAGGGCTTAAATATGTGGCTTAGAATGTTTTAGCACTTATTTTATCTAACCAGTTATGTCAACTGTGTCCAGAAACTGAAATATTAAGTATACAAGATGCTTTTGACACTAAGATTCTATTAAATAAATTAAGAAATTAATATAAATAACGAAATTAATAAAAATATTTTTGTAATTTTTCCTTTTTAACATTTTATAACATAATAAATGTAGAATATTTAACAACTAAATTCAGAGCCATATTATTTTATTTTCAAATTAAGCTTCTCACGAATTGGAACATATTTTCAATCATGATTTTCTTAATTTTAATTATTTACACTAAGCACTATAATTTTTTTAATAAACAATTTATTTATATCTGTATTTCAATTAAGTGCCATACAGTCATACTGCAGTCGCGTTTAGTTATTTACCTAGTTGCTTCAGTTTCGCCACTGATGCGTATCTGATGGCCGGCCTGCTCCGATCCAGTCCCAGTCCCAGTCCAGTCCAATCCCAGTACCAGTACCAGTGGCTGTTGTCCGTTCTCCGACGGACTCTGGAGGCGACTTGGCCTAGCTTGGGTGCTAACTGGAAGTCGCCGTTGTGAGTGAGTGAGCGGCCAAAGGAAGTGCATTTGAATGAATGCACATCTGATTAAGCCTAATACCCATGGACAGTCTCTGCTCGCTCTCACTCGAGTGGTCAGCACTTGGGATCTGTTTAATTAACTTTTCGCTTTGCGCCGATTTGCGAAGGCTGCCAGTTAAAACAGAAAAACGCCAACACAGAAAAAAACACGTACAGAGGCATCTTAACAGACTTTGGAGTTTGGTTTTTGCTTAGGGAATACATCCTCAAAAGAAACTGTTTCTAGATGGAATGTAAATTAAAGTTTTGTAACTTCAAATATCTCTTTAAATTTAAAAATAAATATATATTAAGTCTCACAAAGTCTTCTCCCTCATAGATAACCGAGTCTCAGTATTAAATTACATCATCTATGTAAATGACGAACCCTAATTACGAAATCCTTTCTAGATCCTTGGGTCGTTGTCAAAAGAAATTCTTCCCCAGACGGTTATATAGTATGAAGCCTTATAGTTAGATATACAGGTTCCCCCCATCCCCACCAGTTTGCTGGTAAACTTTCGGGGCATTCATTTAATTAGAATCCAAATCATTTGATAGGTACAAAGCCCTTAGTCATAGTGGCTCCTGTCCCCTGGGGGACTATTCTATTGACATTGTTGGCAAAGTTTTGCTCGTCCTTCTCAGAAGGGGAGGATGAGGGGTTTGAGTTGTTTTGTTGGCAAAGTTTCACAATATTTTTCTGCTGCTGAAAAGATGTTAAAGGGTTTGGGCTGAGGGTCCAGGGGTCCAGTGAATGATAACGGTGTATGTACAGTCGTCGACACCCTCTTTCAATTTTCGCATCAAACTTGGCCATTACCCGGGCCCGCCCATTGTTCACTGTTTACTTTGCTACTTTAGTTCTTAGGTAGAAACTTCGAGAGGTGGTAAGGGTGGGAGGGAAAGCCTTCCCCCTTGCCCAGGACAAACAGCAACCACAACTTGTACACTCCCATTTCGCGTGTCCTCCGCCCTGAAATCACCCAACATCCAGTCCTTCAACGGGCACAACTCCATCATTAAAACTTAAATGACCTTCCTGTGATGCTGTTCCTGCTCCTGCCGCCTGCTGCTGATGATGATGATGGTGAGGATTGCTATTCTTCGAGGGGCGCTGCAAACTTTGACTCCTGATATCGCACTCATTCATTCGCCCATTCAATTTTCCACTCTTCCGTCAGCTGCCGCTGACATTCTATTACTGTATCTTCGGGAACTATCTTCATCTGTATCTGGACACGCATTAAATGCTTTCTATTTAATGAGTTCTCGCTTTCTCCCTTTCTATCCGGAGAGAGATGCACAGCGAGAAAAGGGGTATAGATCTGGGATAATTAATGAATTTTTTATAAAATCAATATGGGATTTATTTAGTGGATTTTCAATAATTTACATTTCTCTAAACAGCTTTGATTTATGGTACTGAAATACTAAACCTTTTTTCAGACGGTTTTACTTTATATTAGCACCATCAGGCGAGTCGATTTAGCCTCTAGAACTCAGACCTTTTTTAATGGTTATTAATGTTAAAATTCTAGCGGGATTTCTTTAATTTACATTTCTCCAAATAGATCCAATTTTAGCCTCTAAATAACTACGAATTTTTTTGACTTTTTTTAGCATCACCAGACGAGACGATTTAGACATGTCTTGGCTAGGAATATCGAATTTTATAGCTTTTATTTCTTGTAGCTTAGACCCTTTTCCACTTAATCTTTCTTATTTATTTCAATTAAATAAAATTAAACATAAATACAAGAATATTTCTCTCACTTTTCTTCTAGCAAATTTACATGTTTCGAAGCCCTCTCTTGGCTGTTTAATTGCCTGGACCAGGATCCGGACACGGATACCAAAAACGGAATGGAACGGACCCGGAGGAGGATCCGGCTGGCATATGCTCCGCTGGAGATGGTTTCTGGGCCAGATCTATCACACGCGGTCTTTGACTCATTTATCATGTGTCAGAATGTTTAACTAAATGGCACTTTGCCGAAAAAGTTTCTTCAGCCTGGCGGGGGGTGTTTGCTAAGTAGTTAGTTTTAATAGTTAGCCACTCGCCGGGCAACATAAATAACTGGCCACGCAACTGGGCCGTCGTCCGTTATGGTTTCCGTACCGCCCCCTTTCGCATTTCAAGAAAGTGCTAACAATCTTCGAGATACTTTGCGGACGTTGTTAGCGTGATGAATGAGCCACAATCGGTGGCAAATACACACACACACACATGAAGAGGGGGTGGTGAGATTGGTTAGCAGATAGCGAGTCACAGGACGTGGGACTCTAATTATATGCAGTCCGGGAAACCAAATATCTTAATCGGAATTTTCCATTGGAAAAGTCCAAATAAATTGCGGTTTTTAGGGATATATAAAAGCCTTTAGGTTTTTAATTATACAATTCACAAGCACCTGGAAAAATACTGAAGGGAGAGGCATACCATTTCCTTCCCATAAACTTTGAAATTAATTGTACTCCCTTAATGATTTTGCTGCAGTCCCCTAATGGCAACACACATCAAAGTTGAAGGATTCCCTTTTCGCCTGACATTAAACGTCATTGATAGCTCTTCATGTGCAAAAAATTCGATTCAAGTTTGGAAAAATTAAAATTGCATGCAATTCTTTGAGGACTTTAATAGCGATGAATAGCAACCCTCATCCGGAAAACGTTAAAGGTCACGGAGCTCCGAGGGTTGGTGACAACTCGCGCCAGCTATGGGACATATATATACTATATAGCCTTCGCTGTCGGGGTCCGCTTGATATTTGCATCTCGTAGAACGGTCAATTGAGGGTTCGCATCGTTATCAGATGGTTTCGCATGCCGAAAAAAATACGACATTCCACAGTGCCATTTCCCTTTACCGTTACGAAGGCACTGAAAAATATAAAAAGGCTTTAAAAATTAAAATTAAATTTTAAATTTCAAAAACTGAATTTTCTAAATAAATATATCACTGCAAATAAGGAGTTTACCAATGTTTTCTTGTGTTTT
>JAEIIJ010008428.1:0-19620 GCA_018904815.1 Drosophila ogumai | reverse complement strand
AATCTGCATACTTAATTTTTGTTTATTTTAACTTTCATTTTTTCAGATTTTGACGATTTTTATGATGTAACCCCTTGTCCTTCACAATTAAAACAAGTTCTTAGTTTTTTAAAATAAATTTTTAAATATATAGATATTTTCCTTCCTTAAATTTCTTTGATTTTAAAAATCAGTCGTCAAACGTTGATACTTAAGTTAATATAATTTTTGAATTGTCACTACCAGCCCATGGGACCTCCAGGCATTCCCGGTCCTCCCCTGCGATGAGGGTGCTCCTCCGGTGGCGTTTGCGGCGTGTGGTAAATCCTTTTAGACTCGGCCATCCTCTGATTGTAGCTTTGGATCTGCTCCTGCAGCTGGGCATCTTCCTGCTGGGCCCGTGGCTCGTCGAACTCCAGACTGGCCACGCCGTCCAACCGATCCAAATCCACCCAGCCCCGGAAACGGACGCATACGCCATTCATGATGAAGTTGGATCGTAAATGTACCTTGCCACGCTCCCGCTCGAAGTCGCACTCCTGCTCCTGGGCATACGGATTGTGGTTGGCGTTGAAGTACAGCTGCAGATTGGTACCGGATGCCACGAAGGACATCTCGGCATAGCCCTTGCGGCAATCGTTGACGAACCTCATCCGGCGCTCCTCGGCAGCCCGTTCCCGGTAGCCAGTATACCGGACCTCGCTCTCCCGGCTGAGGCGGCGGAAGAGTTCGTCGCTGTCGAACTTCGACCTCTGGTCGGGCACTACGCGGGGCATCTTGAAGATGAAGCGCGGCTTGGGCTGCTCGTACATGGCCATGGCTTCGTAGGGAGGAGGAATCATGCCTGAGAGCGCGGCGGATGCTTCTCCGAGGTTATGGTGATGATGCATAGCTGTAACTGAACTTGAACTGAGTTCTAGGAAGGAAAGGTGTTGACTGATCTCTGGTCGGGAATGTTCTCTTATTTATATCAAATAGGAAATAGGGCACAGGTAGTCCAGGTTTGCCAACGGAATTACCTGAAATATATCCTTACGATTTTATGATCCCATATGGCGTTATGGAGACCTGGAGGCAGGTAATCGATGTACCAACCGTTTTTATTTTTAGGATTTAATAATCCAGGGGTGTCTCATAAAAATCTAGCATATTTCAGGTATGAACATGAACATGTATAAGATTTTATTTATTTCTTTAAAACTTGATTTTGAATTTAAATATGAAAAGTTCGTTTTTACCAGTGTTGAATAGCGACACAAGCTAGTAAAAGGAGATGAGGCAACAATGAAATACATTAAAATAGGTGACAACTCTAGCCACATTTAACAGCTGAAACGAGTTGTTTTATTTACAAATTTTTAATATTTATAAAACAAGAATGTCGCTCGTCGCTTACGCCGCCAGCTCTGATGAAGATTCTGAGAACGAAGAGGAGGAAGAGAACTCCACGGCACAAGCGGAGATAATTAAGCCGCAGGCCAAGCCGGACACGGAAACCACAACAAGTGTCACAGCCAGTGGTCACATCAGCGACGAGGATGACGATTTTGTGCCCCAAGAAGTGTCCTTGCAGGAGCTAAAACCCACCGGCAGGCTTACCCTTGCCTTGCCCAAGCCCAAGACAGCTGCACCCGATGAGGAGGAGTCAATAGACGAGGATGTGGACGAGCTGATGGCTCCCGCCTTTGCCAAACTTCCAATGCCACGCACAGCAGCTGCCTCCGGCAAGGCAATTATAGAGGAAAAAGATGATGAGTTCCTGCACAAAAAAGCGCTGCCTGTTCAGATAGAGAAACCCCCACCGCCGCCGGTTAAGGGACGCGTCAAGATCAGCATACCATCTCTGAGGGACTTCTCCGATGTCGACCAGGAGAAGGCGGACAAGGCCAAGAACAAGGTGGACAAACCCGTAGCGCCCAAGGGATCTGGACTGCTGAGCATGCTGCCCCAAGCCAAGTCTGAGCGAAACTTCGCCAAGACATTCTCTTCGGAAGCAGCAGCAAGCAACACGACCACGCCGACTCCAAATCCAGAAGCAAATAATCTAGGACAGCCCCGGTCCTCTTCAGCTTTTGTGCCTGATACAGTAAAGCAGCGGCGAGCAGCGCACAACACTGAGGGAGTGGATGGTCTCAAGACTTCTGGTCACAAAAAGAGTACCCAAGGAAGGGAAGGCTCAAAGCCCAGCCAATCCAAGCCTGCAGTCAAGCTGGTGAGTGCCAGCGACAGCGAGGAGGATGACGATGAAGACGCTGCTGGTGACTTCTTTTCCCTCAATGCCGAACACAAGCTGCCCGAGGTAAGCAGCAACGAGATCAGCGCCTTGGTGGCGAAACGGGCAGCCAAAATGGTGGAGGCCAGCAGCAAATACCTCGAGGAGATCGCAGAAAGGGAAGCGGCCGAAGCCGAGGCCGCTCGCCTAGAGGAGGAGCAGGTGCAGCAGGCACAGAAGCGCTACCACGAACAACAACTAAACGCCGAGGCCATGGACGCACTGGTGGGCAAAAATGCCAAGCGACGACGTAAGGAGGCCAAGGAGATGCAGGTGATCGATATCTCCGGATCACAGGTCCTGCCCGACCGCGACGAATGGATGCGAACGGCTCTGGCCTCGTCCACGACCTTCCAGCCCACTGGGGTATTGACGGACGAGGAGCCGGTGGCAGGCACGCGGCGTAAGCACCAGATCACCTACCTGGCACACAAGGCCAAGGCAAACGAGGCCGAGCTGCAGGCCATGTGGTCGGCCAACAGGCAGACGCGACGAGCCACACAGAGCAAATATGGTTTCTGAATTTTCGTTTTCATTTTATGTACGTCTCTTAATCCTACAATATAAACCTAATCCTAAACCAAAGCTTGACTTATTATCTGGGGTTCACTGCAACCAGCCCTCGCGCTTGCCCAGGTGGCTGCCCACGTAGAATATGGCGGTGCTGAGGAGAAGGATCAGCGGGGCAATGGTCACATAGATGGGGATTTGATGGGGATACTCCAGGCGCAGGCAAATCATCACCTGGGAGGCAATGGTCAGCAGCACGCCGGCAATGTTCCATTTGTAGAGAAAGAGGAGGTCCGTGAGGCGACTCAGATTCCGCCACTTCCGAATAAACTTGATGATCACGTAGATGATGATTATAACGTCGAAGATCCAGAGCGGAGTGAAGGTGACGAACCAATTCCAGTTGGTGCGCGGTTCCAGGCGCAGGCACAGCAGGATGAAGAACACCAAGACTATGAACCAAGTAAAAAGCGCCCGGTGTGCCAGAGTCATGTCGACTGTCTATTGTTTATAACTTTTCCATCGTAGGACAAAAAATAAACAAAATCTATGAACAATATTGGGCCAGTGTTGGAAAACAACTGATAGCACAGTGGCAGCTAGAAAAGAGTTTGGAAATATAGGGGTTATTTTAATTATATGATATAAATAAGACAAAGTTAAATATTACAAAATCTAAACTGAATTTAAATTTGTAAAATAAGTCTTAAGATTTCAAAATAGATATCAAATTATACCATTTTTAGGCATTAAACACGTATGCCTTTTTATGGCAGCTACTGTGAAACAGCTGTTAATGGGTGGCAACTCTGCCTGCGTGTTCAACATTAGCAAGAAGAAGAAGATAATTGACGTGTCACAATTTTCACAATTTGGTTGGTGTTTCTTCTAAAAATTAATTATTAGCAAAGGCTACGTGTAATTCTGGACAACCACTAACTGGGCAAAATTTCTATCCATCTCTCTTACATGTTTAAATGCAGGCGCGTGCCCAATTAACCAGAAAACGGGCACCTGAAAGAAAAGCCGACACCCACAAGAAACTCGGGCAGGAAATTGTGAAAAAATAATAGTGCCAACATGTTGACCAACTTCGAGTCGAAGTCGGCGCGGGTAAAGGGCCTCTCCTTCCATCCGAAACGGCCCTGGATTTTGGTCAGTCTGCACAGCGGCGTTATCCAGTTGTGGGACTACCGGATGCACACGCTCCTCGAGAAGTTCGACGAGCACGATGGACCGGTGCGTGGCGTGGCCTTCCATCAGCAGATGCCCCTGTTCGTCTCCGGCGGCGATGACTACAAGATCAAGGTGTGGAACTACAAGCAAAGGCGCTGCATTTTCACCCTGTTGGCCCACTTGGACTATGTCCGCACGGTGGCATTCCACCACGAATATCCTTGGATATTGAGCGCCTCCGACGATCAAACCATCCGCATATGGAACTGGCAGTCGCGCAACTGCATCTGCGTGCTGACGGGTCACAACCACTATGTGATGTGCGCCCAGTTCCATCCCACGGAGGACCAGATCGTTTCCGCTTCGCTTGATCAGACGGTGCGCGTGTGGGACATCTCGGGGCTGCGCAAGAAGAACGTGGCACCCGGCCCAGGGGGCCTCGACGACCACTTGAAGGGTCATCCGGGCGCCACGGATCTTTTTGGACAGGCGGATGCTGTGGTCAAGCATGTGCTGGAGGGCCATGATCGCGGCGTCAACTGGGCCAGTTTCCATCCTACATTGCCGCTGATTGTTTCTGGAGCGGACGACAGGCTGGTGAAGCTGTGGCGCATGAACGAGTACAAGGCCTGGGAGGTGGACACCTGTCGTGGCCACTACAACAATGTGTCCAGCGTGCTGTTCCATCCGCGTCAGGATCTTATACTGTCGAACGGCGAGGATCGCAGCATTCGTGTTTGGGACATGACCAAGCGTCAGTGCTTGTTTACATTCCGGCGGGACAATGAGCGCTTCTGGATTCTCACCGCGCATCCCACACTGAATTTGTTTGCTGCTGGACACGATGGAGGTGAGTTTCTCTCGGAGATCTTTTGGGAATACGTCTAATCTTATATGTTCCTCCCAGGAATGGTGGTCTTTAAGTTGGAGCGCGAGCGTCCCGCCTACGCCGTGCATGGCAATATGCTTTACTATGTGAAGGAGCGTTTCCTGCGCAAACTGGACTTCACCACCACCAAGGACACGGTAGTGATGCAGCTACGTCCGGGCAAATCCCCAGTGTACAGCATGTCCTACAATCCAGCTCTGAATGCCGTGCTCATCTGCACGCGAACCAACAACCTGGAGAACAGCACCTACGACCTGTGCCAGATACCCAAGGACACGGAGAGCCAGAGCGAGTCGGACAGCAAGCGCAGCTCTGGAATCACGGCCATTTGGGTGGCACGCAACCGCTTTGCCGTGCTGGACCGCAACCAGCAGCTGGTGATCAAGAACTTCAAGAACGAGGTGACCAAGAAGCTGCCCACATTCTGTGAGGAGATCTTTTACGCCGGCACTGGCATGCTGCTCATCCGGGATCCCGAATTTGTGACCCTATACGAGGTGCAGCGTCTCGTCTCCGTGGGCAGCATCAAGCTGGCCAAGTGCCGCTATGTGGTGTGGTCCTCGGACATGTCGCTGGTGGCGCTGCTCTGCAAGCATTCGGTGACCATCTGCGACCGAAGGCTCCAGTACCTGTGCACCGTGCAGGAGAACTGTCGGGTCAAGTCCGGTGCCTGGGACGAGTCGGGCGTGTTTATCTACACCACAAGCAACCACATCAAGTACGCCATCACCAATGGCGACCACGGCATCATCCGGACACTGGATCTGCCCATTTACCTGACCCGCGTCAAGGGCAATCAGGTGTTCTGCCTGGATCGCGAGTGCCGCACCCGGGTGCTCCACATCGACCCCACGGAGTACAAGTTCAAGCTGGCCCTGATCCAGCGCAAGTACGACGAGGTGCTGCACATGGTGAGGAACGCCCGTTTGGTGGGCCAGAGCATCATTGCCTACCTGCAGCAGAAGGGCTATCCGGAGGTGGCCTTGCACTTTGTCAAGGACGAGAAGACCCGCTTTGGACTGGCCTTGGAGTGCGGCAACATTGAGATTGCTCTGGAGGCAGCCAAGGCCTTGGATGACAAGGACTGCTGGGACCGTCTGGGACAGAGTGCTTTGCTTCAGGGCAACCATCAGGTGGTGGAGATGTGCTACCAGCGCACCAAGAACTTTGACAAGCTGAGCTTCCTCTACCTGATCACCGGCAACCTGGAGAAGCTGAAGAAGATGAACAAGATTGCCGAGATACGCAAGGATGTATCCGCACAGTACCAGGGTGCCTTGCTTCTGGGCGACGTCAAGGAGAGGGTCAGCATCCTCAAGAATTGTGGACAGCATTCGCTGGCCTATCTCACGGCAGCCACCCATGGCTTTCAGGAGCTAACCGAATCCCTGGGTGAGTCGATCACCTCGCAGGGCAATACTCTGCCCGAGGTGAATCCCAATGCCCAGCTGCTGCAGCCTCCAGTGCCCATTCAGCAGCTGGAGACCAACTGGCCGCTACTGTCCGTTTCCAAGGGCTTCTTTGAGGGCGCCATGGTCACCAGAGCAGGAAGCAGCGCCACCGCTCGTCAGGCGCTGAACATCAACGCCGATGCTGCCTTGTTGGATGAGCACAATGCCGGCGGCGATGGCTGGGGAGCTGATGCAGATCTGGGACTGGACGAGGACGGCGAAGATGGTGAGATGCACGATGCCCTCAGTAACGATGGAGAGGGCGGAGCTGGCGGAGAGGATGGCGCCGGCTGGGACGTGGGCGATGACGATCTGGTGGTGCCCGAGGAGCTGGCCTCCAAGATTAAGGCTTCCGCCTTGGACAGCAACTATTATGCGGCTCCCAACAAGGGTCTGTCGCCGGCACAGCAGTGGGCCAACAACTCGCCCTTGGTGCTGGACCACGTCAAGGCCGGATCCTTTGAGAGCGCCTTCCGGCTGCTGAACGACCAGTTGGGCGTGGTGAACTTCAAGCCTTTTAAGCCGCTCTTCCTGCAGAACTACGCCTGCTCGCGAACCAGCTACACGGCCAACCCGAATCTGCAGTCCCTCAGTGGCTATCCCCTGAGAAATTACTCGGAGACCAATGCCAAGCTGCATCGGCCGGCCCTGGGCATTAAGCTGAATGATTTGGTGGCTCGTCTGCAGGCTGGCTACCAGCTCACCACCTCCGGCAAGTTCTCCGAGGCCGTTGAGAAGTTCCACTCCATTCTGATCAGCATTCCGCTGCTGGTGGTGGACACCAAGGTGGATGCGGCGGAGGCCCAGCAGCTGCTGAGAATCTGTGCCGAGTACATTGTCGGTTTAAAGATGGAGACGGTGCGCAAGGGCATGCCCAAGTCGACGCTGGAGGAGCAGAAGCGACTGTGCGAAATGGCCGCCTACTTTACGCACTGCAAACTGCAGCCCGTCCACCAGATCCTCACCCTGCGCACCGCCCTCAATATGTTCTTCAAGCTGAAAAACTACAAGACAGCCGCCTCCTTTGCCCGGCGACTCTTGGAGCTGGCACCGCGGCCGGATGTGGCGCAGCAGGTGCGCAAGATCCTGCAGGCCTGCGAGGTAAATCCCGTGGACGAGCACCAGCTGCAGTACGAGGAGTTTAATCCGTTTACCATCTGCGGCATCAGCTGGAAGCCGCTGTATAGGGGCAAGCCGGAGGTGACCTGTCCCTTCTGCGGCTCCTCCTTCGACCCGCAATTCAAGGGCAACCTGTGCACAGTGTGCGAGGTGAGCCAGATTGGCAAGGAGAGCATTGGGCTGCGCATATCCAGCCTGCAATTCCGCTAGAGACATCGAAGGAGACCCTGCTTAGTTTAGTTTTACACGATCATTGCTTATGTATGAAATATAAAGTTCAGTATCCTGTATATTATAATCAAAAAGAGCTTGTGTTTTTGTTCGGAAAGAGGAGGAGCTCTTGAGATATATCTATCCACTTCAATTGTAGATTCCCGTGGTATTTCCACGCTGCGTCACCTGCGGAAAGCCCCCAACAAACAAGATCTCGATTAGTAATGATGTATTTTTTAGTTAAAGATACGACACTAATTCCACACTAAGTTTGTAAGTATAATACCGTAAAAGCATACGTAAAGTAAGCATTAATTAGAGCTAAAACTAAGTCTAGGAGCATATTTATTCGAGCGTTTTCTAATCTCGCACATTGGGGGGATACCCGTTAGGGGGCTTTGGAGCATTCTCAGTTGTCCATGAAGTAATGAGTATTCGCGAATTGAGTCTCTTGCTGCTGGTGCTGCTGCTGGTTCAGCGGCGGTGGCGGCAGCGGCGGCTGCTGCTGAAGCTGGTGCGACGGCGGCGGTGCCGTCCACAGGTCCAACTAACGTCTCCACATGCTGGCGCCGACACCAATGCCCCCGGAGGCCACACCTCGCCGCACCGCCTCCATTTCGTCCTGCCTGTTGTCGCGGTAGGCGCGCTTAGTGTCCTCGAACTCGCGCAATCGCTGGTTGTACCGATCGATCTGGTCCCGCAGGATGGCATCCTCATGCATAGCCCGCCGCTCATCGTACTCCAAACAGCCGACGCCGTCAAGACGCTCCAGGTCCAGCCAGCCGCGGAAGCGGACGCACACACCGTTCATGATAAAATAAGACTTGATGTGCACCTTGCCGTGCTCCTTGTCAAAGTCGCACTCCTTGTCGTGCAGGTAGGGGTTCTGATTGGCATTGAACACCAGCTGCAGGTTGGTGCCCGAGGCCACGAAGCTGGTCTCCGTGTGGCCCTCGCGGCAGCCGTTCATGAAGCGCACCTGCCGCTCCTCGATGCTGCGCTCCCGGTAGCCCGTGTACCGGATCTCGCTCTCCCGGCTAAGTCGCCGGAACAGCTCGTCGCTCTCGAACTTGGACTTCTGGTCGGGCACCACACGGGGCATCTTGAAGATGAAGCGCGGCTTGGGCTGCTCGTACAGCCCAATGGTGTCGTAGGGTATCATGTTGGCCAGAGCAGCTTCGTTCATCATCTTGTCTGCTGGGATTTCCGATCGCTGCTGCTGCTGCTGCTTGTCTTCCAATCGCTGGGCGGTTTTATACAATTATTAATTGTATTATTAATATTATCCAAGGAAACAACGCACAATACAACAAAAAGGCTGGTTTGCGGTTTTGATATACACAATTAGAGCTGCAAAATTATCGATGTCATATCGATACATCGATGGTGGATGTTTCAAAAAAGGCGATACATCGCCTGCAACTGTTATGTTTATGCGTCGTTTAATTTATGAATTCATTTCATAAATAGTTTCAAGTACGATTTATGGGGTCGAAAATGACTTCTTCACTGATTAAATTTATAAAACCCTTTAATAAGAACTTAAATATTTGAATTTCTTAAATCGATATTTTCAGTGTGACCTCTCGCCGAAAAGGCGAAAATACTGACGTTCCATGAGGTCGAACTGCAGCCCAACGGCGTGTTTACAAATTACAATTTATGCTATTGAAACGACAGGTACAAAAACCCACTGGTTAAACATCCTGCGATGACTGACACACCTGCGGCGGAGAACGACAAGCGTCCCCAGTTTGGAACCCGCCTGCTCACCGACGAAGCCGACGTCTTCAAGCACAATGCTTGGTAAATATGGAAGACACATTTGGCGGGGATTTGCCAGCAAGACTTGGGAGCACACTCGCCATCGTCGGAAGCCGGCGGGAGCGGGCGGTCGCCTGCTGACCGATGGGCGCGAGGTGTTCGAGTTTAACGCCTGGTAATGCCTTGGTACTGTGCTCACAGAAAACCCTCTAATTCTTGATTTGCAGGGACCACGTTGAGTGGGACGCGGAGCAGGAACTGGCCGCCCAGGCGGCGGTGGCCAAGAACTCGGCCAACAAAATGGACGACGAGCAAAAGGATCGCTTCCAGTCGGACGCTCCAAAGTTTTGGGACTCTTTCTACGGCATCCACGAGAACCGTTTCTTCAAGGATCGCCACTGGCTGTTCACAGAGTTTCCCGAACTGGCTCCATTGGAGGCGGAAACAGCAGAAGAGACGCCGCCACCACGCAGCATCTTTGAGTTGGGCTGTGGTGTTGGAAACACCATCCTGCCCCTGCTGCAGCACAGCTCGGAACCGCAACTGAAAGTCTTCGGCTGTGACTTCTCCGCCCGAGCTGTGGAGATCCTCCGGAGTCAGCCGCAATTCGATAAGAAGCGCTGCGAGGTGTTCGTCATGGATGCCACACTGGATCAGTGGCAAGTGCCCTTCGAGGAGAACTCGCAGGACATCATTGTGATGATCTTTGTTCTCTCCGCCATTGAGCCAAAGAAGATGCAGCGAGTGCTGGACAACTGCTATCGATATCTGCGACCCGGTGGACTTCTTCTGTTCCGCGACTACGGCCGGTATGACCTGGCCCAGCTGCGTTTCAAAAGCGGCAAGTGCTTGGATGACAATTTCTACGTGCGCGGCGATGGCACAATGGTGTACTTTTTCACGGAAGACGAGCTGCGAAGCATGCTCACCCAGGCGGGGCTCAAGGAGGAGCAGCTTATTGTAGACCGCCGGCTGCAGGTTAATCGCGGTCGGGGCTTGAAAATGTATAGGGTTTGGATTCAGACAAAGTTCCGAAAGCCCCTATAGTGCAATTTAATTAATAGATAAATAGATAGAAACTCTTCTTTTAAAAAATAATAATATATTCATTAAATAATAAAGTTTTGAATGTAGAATTAAATAATCATTTTTTAAAAGCCTTTCCTTTTATCCCGGCTTGCGGCTTGCCATTCGCCAGTTTGCCCTCTCGCCAAGGAAAAGCTTCTCGCTGGAAACATATTCGCTTGCCGTTTTTGGAGCTTTTTCCCCAAATACACATAACAGTTAGGAAAGCTGCAAGTTTTCGCAGTTGGCTAAAAACGTCGTAAGTGAAAATTTTCCTTGTGCTGCGTGAAAATAATTCTAAGATTATTATTTAAGCAACATTTTATGTAAATCATAACCGCCCAGGCCAAGTTCAAGTGGGCTTCATGCCGTTGTCCTTTAGTTTGTAACGGTTAAAGAGAGACTTTGCTAGGAAAAATCAAGCCAAAATGTCACACCAAATGCAACCGAATCCTGTGTGCCGTGCAGAATTTCATTGATTTTTTCCGCTGTCCCCGAGAGTCAAGTACTTGAGACTATTTTAAAAACAGAAAATCAGCACGCAAAGGATTAGTATATGCAAGGACTTTGTCTTTTTGGTTGTGTCAGCGAAAGCCAAGAAGCCATTTTTGTGGGCTTCTTGCTGAGCTCCGCCCCTTTTACTTAATATTAAAAAAAATAGACAAGCTAGCAATTAACCCCGTTGTACTAAAAATAGTTGCAACTATTTTCGCACTCTATCCAGCAGTTTCAGCAGCGCTGAGCCAGAAAATTCCTCGGAAGGGCTGTCGTGGCAAGTGTTACCCGCACACACACACACGCGCGCGCATACACACATACTCATCCAGGTCCAGCCAATACCCCCGTGGAGTGCTCCAAGTGAATTTTCATTGACGATTCGGGGGCGCAAAAAGCTCTGGCGGAAGAGCGAAAGAGAGAGAGCGAGAGCTGAGCGGAGAGAGCGCAACTGAGAGACAACAAAAACAACGAAGCACGGTTCAGCTGCACCCACCAGTGACCACCAGCCATCCTCGACCTGCGGCAGTGAAAGACTTTGCTGGTCACAGTCCTGCACACATCATCCTAATCATCGCCAGAGCCCAGGCACTCCAAGCTAACAACCAACAGCCAACAGAGCAATGTAAGTGAAAGGACATTGTTATTGATTTCGCGTTTGATAGCCACGCATTAAGTATACGCAGCATGGGCTTCGGCCATTTTCACTTGCCACTTTCCACTTGCCATTTTATTTCCAGTCCAAGTGTCTGGGCATCGTAAAAAATATAAGAAAAACGAAACCAAACGGAAAACAAAACAGCTGCAGCTGCAGTTTTACAGCTCGGTGTTGTGGGAATGAATCACTTGGTGGACGACGATGACGATGACGTTGTCGTGGCATCACATGGCCCAGTCTCTCACACCGCAAAATCAATAAAAGAATACGTTTCTTAGCCAATGAGTCAGGACAACATGCAAAGTACCTTAATTGCAACTGAAAAAAGCCTGAAATTAAGCTTGAATTATAAATATTTAGAACCATTGGAAATTCCACACTAGCCGGTTGTCAATTGTATCGATTTGTTTTCCAAACAAAGGGAAATATGGGTTGGTTGTAGACATTTCCACACAGACAATGACCTTATACCCTTTAAATATATAATTGTTTTAGGAGAAGTTAAGGAATTGGTAAAAGTTTCTTATAATGTCTTAGTTATAATATTAGTCGGGTATTATTTATTATTAATTATACTTCTTCAGGAATGTTAGGGAATATATAATTTAATAAAGTTATTTACAATACCCAAATATTAATCGGTTATTATTTATTATTAATTATTTATTAGCCAAGCGAAGGTCTCAGTTTTTTTAGGGGTCTTGAGATGGGCAAGAAAGACAAGAACAAGGAACCGTAAGTGAGAAGCTCTTTAAACCCAGTGGGTAGCGGTAGCCTTAGCCATTTGCCGGCTAGAAGTACTCGTATATAAGTATATATTCCAGCACTGTCTATATAGCCCACACGTATTGTAACGGCGAGAGATGTAACCGATTAAAGCTAGCCACTCTAGTCGAAACCCGAACCCAACTCACACCCACTCTCCTCCCAGTGTAATCCAAGTACTGTATTTAATTTGAGCGAACCCCCGTTGGGAGTTGATTAGTCTTGGCTCCATGCTATTTCTGTGCGCTTTTCTCGATGACTAATGAGGACATTTTCTGCTCAAAATACTCCTTACAACGCAGGGCGGACGCTGCACCAGCTGGCGATGCACCACCAAATGCCGGAGCCCCGGCAGGAGAGGGCGGCGATGGCGAGATTGTGGGCGGGCCACACAATCCGCAGCAGATTGCGGCACAGAAGCGTCTGCAGCAGACGCAGGCGCAGGTCGATGAGGTGAGTTATAAGGGAGAACCAAAGGTTAAGGAGATCCTTGAGGAATATCTCTTAAAGGAGAAAGATTTAAACTACTCATATATCCTTTCATTTTGCTTTAAGGTCGTGGACATCATGCGCACGAATGTGGAGAAGGTCCTGGAGCGCGACAGCAAGCTGTCGGAGCTGGACGATCGCGCCGATGCCTTGCAGCAGGGCGCCTCGCAGTTCGAGCAGCAGGCGGGCAAGCTCAAGAGGAAATTCTGGCTGCAGAACTTGAAGGTGGGTTGTAAATAAAATCTAAAAAAAAAATACCTTTACTATAACAGCTCTCACCGGCAGATGATGATCATCATGGGCGTGATTGGCCTGGTTGTCGTGGGCATCATTGCAAGTAAGTTGATCGATCCTAGCTCATTACCTGGACACTCACACACAACATACATACATGACCCCGACTCAGACACCGAACCGAAACCGAAGAAACTCCAAGAAAACTCCTCCCCCCTCAACCGAATTGTGTTTTGCCTTTTGAGTTCACCTTGGTTTAGCGCTAATTTCGTTTTATTTTCTCTACACACACTCTCCGAATCTAAATTGCGTTTTTAATTCCACTTTGCCACCTTTTTTTCTCTAGGTAACTTTATGTAGATTGCTAAGCAACTTGTCTTATCCATAAGAACATAGTAACCTAGCCGCAATGCAATGCAAATCGAAACCAAATCAAAAGTCAATCAATCAACCCAATCGAAACCAAAATTCAGACTCACTAAAGCAGCTATTACGAGTAGAGCTCCGCCGAACTCACAGTCCAACTGATCGTTCGCTGATTCGACCTAGATGCCTTGCGAAATTATAAAAAAAAAACCAAGCCATATACCATATCATGCGCCTCAACAGCCACTAGAACAATAACCATAAATATATATATATATATATACATGGTATATATTTGTATTGTTTGAATATCCAAGCCCAACATCATCTGGTTCCATAACGAGCATACGCACAGGTTCGGTAATGATTTGATCGTGTGTCGTTAAAGTGTCTTGTTATCGTTCCGTTACGCCTTAACACCCGTAATCTGAGGATACCGCCCCTGCACAGTGGCGTTATACCTTCGTTTTGTACCTTGTACCTTGTTAGCTTTCGTAACCGTAGGACCTTAAGTTCCTAGCTGACAGTAACTCTCCCGTAAGCCGTAATCGTAAAGTTTGTGGTTTGTTCAGTGTTTCGTAACCGTTTCCGTATCCGTTTTTCGTTTGTTTCGTTCTGAAGATTGGCAGCCGCCACAGACACACAATTATTGTGCCGAGTCCCTTGTAAAATAATTATTAAAATACAACTCGAATCCCTCCAGCTTCCCCAGTAAATGTAGAAAAAGTAGACCCCCTTTTCATGATACTTGAAGACTCTCAACTCTGAACTCCTGAACTCTGAACTCAACTCAAAACGCAACGGCTTTCGCCCTATTAAATCAAAGAGCTAGCTATATACCTGAACCACAGCAAAAGCATAAAGTACTGCCGTTCCTTTTTATTATTATTATATTTGTTAAATGTTTTCCACCTATGTTCGACACACTGCCACACTGAACAATATATTTTTTCGAACAATTACAGAGAAAGACGAAGAGTAACTGAGACACACTGAAAGCTTTGTACAATATTTGTTTACCATAAAAATATATGACTCTCGATCAACACAATTTACCCCCCGAAAGACACACACACTCAGTCTGATGTGTGAGGTAAAGAGACGCGGCGACGAGAGTCACTTTTGTTTATTATTAATCATATATCGCTAGGTGCACCCGTTTGAAGCAAAAATAATAATCATTTAACTCGAATTTGTATCGTGTTTTCATATTTATGGTTTCTTTGTTTTTATATCGTTAAAAACTGCTCGCTTCGCAACCGAAATTGAAATTCTTAAAAATTCATCAAAACAAAAAAAAATTTCTCGTAGAACCGTACATGTCGGATGACAATGCTGCTCCGCAGCAGCAGCAGCTACCTGCCTTGCAGCAGCAGCAGGCTGCTCTGGCTCAGGCCCAGGCATCTGCAGCAGATTCGGCACCACCACCATCACCACCACAACAACAAGTACAGCTACAACACCACCATACACAAAAATCCGAACCACCGACACTTGAGAAGCCATTGGCCGAGAAATTGACCGGCAACCCACAGAGTCCGTCGGATGAAGTGGCGACTGGACAATAGAACGATCTCAGCTCAGCTCTCTCAATCAGAAATTTAAATATAAACCACCAACCAACCGAACAGCAACAACATCCATCGATTAGCCACGATTAACCACCACCAGCTGCATCCGTAGAACCATTTAACCAAAATTAAACAAAACAAAAATTGAGAAAAATCAGAAAAACAAAACACATTTTCTTAGTACCATTGAAAAAAATACGATCTTTTTCAAACACTGTAAGCAAAAAACGAACCAAAAAAAAAGCCCATGTAATTTGACACCTGCGCTTCTTTACGTTTCCGTTACCGTTTGTGTTTCCATTTCCGTTTCCGCTGTTTCCCTTGTTTCTATATTATTTTAGCCGCATGTCTGTGAGTTAATCGATGTGCTGCCTGTGTGCCTAGTACTCCTCCTTATGTTTTCTATAATTTCTCCATTCAATGTTGTTGGCATATGCGTTCTGTTCTGAAAAAAATTGGCCTTAATTTTAATGCACCAACTAAGCAAAGTCAGGGGGAGATTATTTGGCGGGTAAATGCAGGGAAACAGCTTTCTGTGACTGCCTTAATGTACATATATATGCGTTGGATGCCCCTGCCCATCCGTAATCCACATCCCACGTCCACTTGCTACTATATATATATATTATATTCCATCATGAGTGAAGCTTTTAACCATTGAAAGTGTAATATTTTTGGCGTATACCCGTGTGTATCGATGTGATTGTCATTCGACCGAGATTTGGCGGCAGCTAACCAAAAGAAGTGCACCCTGTTAATGCCAGCTACTAACCCTGATTATGTGTATTCCCGCACAGATAAACTCGGCCTCATAGGCGGGGAGCAGCCGCCGCAGTACCAGTATCCCCCGCAGTACATGCAGCCCCCGCCGCCGCCGCCGCAGCAGCAGCCCGCCGGCCAGTCGTCGCTGGTGGATGATGGAGGAGCAGGCGCCGGAGGAGCAGGAGCAGCAGCAGGCGGCGATCATGGAGGCGTATAAGTGACCCATATCCTGACGTACGTTTCTCGATGATAAATAATGCCACCACCCCTCATCCCAGTGGCGGCGGCGAAACAACAACAACAACAAAACCCGAATCCCAAAAAAGGAAATCTCAGTTAAACTAGAAAATCTCGAGAATTGCAAGGAACTCAGTAATAATTTCCACTTAAACGATGAGCACGAGTTGGTGTGGAGAGGTTTTAAGTACTTACGTCATAATATTAATACTAAATCTAAAAGGGAAGACGACGCTCCGGACAAATTAAAGTTGTTGCTAATTTGTTTATGGTTACATTATTTCATGCATAAAAAAGCGGTATATATATATAAATATAACATAAAAGATATAAATATAAATATAAATATATGGAACTTGAATATTACGAGTAACCCCGAAAACCAAACCGAAACCGAAACCAAACCAAAAAATCACATACTAATACTATACGGAACTGGGATCTCTGCGCTGCCAGTGGCAACAAGGAGCGCCAGTGGCAGCAGGAGGACCAGGCGCCAGGTCGCTTTCCAATGTTCGCAGCTCTTTGAACTCAGTTTCCTTAGCAAAAACAAAAAGAAGTCTAGAAAAGAACGGAACGGCAAAAAACCAAAGAAATCTAAGCTTTTGTTCCTAAGTAAAGTTACGCAGATATGTGCGAGTATTCGAAAATGTATAATCCAAAAAAGAAAGAAAGAAATAACAGCAATTAAACATATAGATAATTGACTATTAAATGTATTCATGGAACTTTACTGTGCAACAAACTTATATAGAAAGAAGGGCAGAAACCAAAGAACTCTTGAGATCTAGTGAAAATATACAATGCGATTTAATTTGCCACTTCATTTGTTTATGTGCAATCATAATAACGGTATTACGCGATTGAAATTGAAGATGCAAGATGAAACCGGACAGTTCAACGATTAAATTAAGCGCTAGACACACAATACGTTACGTTACGTTACGTTGGTTGGTTATCCAAAGGGAGTTGTTTATTTAACCGAGCGAGGCAGAGGCAGTTACCAATATGTATGTATATTTCAATGTTACGAGTAATAGAGGAGTCGGATTCGTAGAGCCTATATAAACATAAATGTACGTACGTGTAACGATATGATGATATTAGATCTCACACACTCCACGCCACAGTTCACACAAACACTCCACCAAAGCCCATCCGGACGCATAGAGAAATACATAAAACTTTGCCGCACATATTGTACTTATACCTTGTTCTAAAAATACAAAAAAACTATACTACAATTAAAGTGTATTATTACTAATTGATTCAACAAGCGCCTGCCCAAAGTGCTACTTTGCCTACTAAAAAACACAACACATTTTGGGGCACAAACAAATCGACGAGAATAAATATGTTAAATTTCGAAAATAAAACGAAAAATAAAACAAAAAGGGATATAGACGATGAGAGGTGGGTGTTCAATCGAAAATCCAATTCCAAATGCAGGTATTTTTAGCAATATTCGTAGCGTGTACAATATGTCGCTCCCCTTAAAGCTTATTAGTAAATCTCGTTCAATGTCCATTTCGTACTCACCCAGACGACACTTCACATGCATATAACCATTATCAGATATAAATCCAATATATGTATGTAATAACCAGCAAAATGACAAGTGTTTAGAAAAGCGTTTCGATTTTTGTTTCGATTTTAACCGAAAGGAGAAGAAAACCAAACACAAAATGTATACACAACCAAAACCACAAAGACACCTATGAGAGTCCCCGAAGATTGAAATAAGAGAGGACTTCCGGAACTACGGTTCACGGAGGGAAGGCGGGCAGAGGAGCTAAGGGAAAGATGTAAGAAAACCAGAAGACAAGACAAAACAGACGGAAATGAGAGTATATATATATATATATGAACCGTATATAAACAATAATATTACTAATTAATTTAATGATTAATTGCACCCCGAAAATACATAATTATTTAAATAAATAAATAAAAACAAAAAAATATATGAGTTTTAATAAGGGATATTGTCTGCATTTACACTATTTGCAGTGTAAAAATTAAAAGTAATTTAGTTTGAATATATTCTGGATATTTTAAGGGTTCTCAAGTGGTAAGCAATCTTATGAACAAGTTTGGGAAATTTTTCAGGCTTGTTACAGTCAATATAAAATAAAGATTCCTCTTAGGATAGATTCCTCAATAAATTATAATGTAAATTCAGTTGCATCCTACTCTGCAATCTTAAATAAAACGCCTTTAAATTAAATAAAACCAAAAATATAACTATTAATAGTCGACCACAAAAAGTGTAGCATACTATTCAGAGCTGGGCCGGATGTCTGACAAACTGCGCACTTGACTCCCGGTAAAGGGATGCAGGACCCACGTGGGTGCATATATAAATAACAATTGGTGCGGAGACAGCAACCAAACAGGATAATGAAAATAATAGCCAGTCTGTGGGACAGATTTAAACAGGGGGAAACCCGGGAGGAAAGGGTCTAAGGAGGCGCCTCTGTTTACCAAGCTTGCCACACCTGATTAAAATCTATTGACAATGCAGGCGCCGGGGCGAAATTGGAGCAACGCTAACAAGGACCCACAAAGGAAACGGAAAAGCCCCCGCCTCCCCTGCTGTCCCCTAATGAAACCCAATTACCAAAGGTGTCCGCCCGCCGAGCGAATCCTGGAGGCGGCTGATGGCAAACAATAACAGCTGCGGAGAGTCGAAACAAGGAGCAGGAGAGCTGGAGAGGTGTAGAGGCGGAGAGCCGCAGAGTCATCGAGGGCGAAGGCCCAACACCTGCAAATTTTATTTGCATTTTTCCTGCCAGTTTTGGTACCCATTAAATGTAAAGAGAAAGGGTATATTTATTCGAAATATATTTTAAATAAATTGCAAGGTCGTAAGAAGAATAGTTTATATGTTTATGTTGACCTTAATTGTTTCATATTATTAAGAATATATATTATTTATACGTAGTTTTTTTTATTTTTAAAGCATTGCGAAAAGTTGCTTCGAGGAATCTGATGTTCGCATCGCTTTTGTCAATAACAAATTTACTTGTTTATTATTATTAACTTCGTCGCCATTTAACGGCAAGGACATGCGCAAACACCCCCCGCCTAACGTCCTCAGAGCTCTCCCACTCGACAGCCATCATCCCCCTCTCCCGGCTGCACTGATTCCGGACTCTGGAGCACGGAAAGCGGACACGGGCACATCTCTGCGTGGTGCCGCGTATAAATACGGCGCAGCTTGTGCGCACAGCCTCAGTTTGGCGGAGCGTGTTGTTCGCGTGTCCCTTTTCCCAGTTCGCTGCATCCGCGAGGTGAGAGTGTTTGTCCGTGGAAACGGCCAACTGTTGCAAGTGGCGGCAGGAGCAGGGAGCAGATGTCAGGTGTCGGCTGCCAGGATAACGGCTTCAATTACAAGTGCAGCAATAAAGTGCAGCAAACTGCAGGTGTGTAATTGAATTACTACGTTGTACGCCAGTTTTATGGCCAGCGAAGCGGATTGTGTTTCGAGGACATATTTTGTAAAGAGTTTGTAACAACTTTAAAAGGTGAGCAGGATTATTTTGAAAGTGTTTGTTACTATTTTGATTTTGATGATGGATAATATACAGATAGAAAATAATAAT
>JAEIIJ010008427.1:0-14439 GCA_018904815.1 Drosophila ogumai | reverse complement strand
GAAGTCGCGATATTTTTATTAGATATTTTTTGATATTTTTTCCTTGGTCACTCTGAATTTTAATGCCTCCGCCTGGTAACACTGACTTCAAGAATCAGAAAAACATAAGAAAATCCGGTTAATTTATAGAAAGCGCGGTGAAAATAGTAAAAGACTATTTGCACGACAACGCGATTGCTTCTAATTAGCATAAAAGGTAAGTATCTCCGCTGAAACGACGAAATACCACAAGTTCTAGACCCGCGTGTATGTGTTCAGAGAGTTTGTGGATACATAGTGCATAGATAACAAGAGAAAAGGGGAGGAGGAGGAGGCAAAGACTATGTAGAACGTGGACTGATTCGAAATTGTTGTGTCTTGCAGAAATCGACCAGTTGAGCTGAAAAAATGAGTGCGTCGAGCGAGGGCGGCGCGGGAGGAGGAACGGTGGGTGGCGGCGGAAGTACAGCTACAGCGCCATCAGGTATGTTGAACGATATCCAAGTGGAATGTATACATACGTATGTATATACTCGTGGAATAAACCCTGTATTAGCATTGTGCGATTGTGTGCGTATGTATACATAACATTTCAGCGCCTCTCTTTTGCTCTCTCATACGCGCACTGTTTGTTTCCTATTCCTCTTTCTGCCTCACTTTCGCAGCACTGCTGCTCTCAGTGTGTGTATGTGTGCTTTGTTGTTACTGTGCATTCGTGGCAGGGTTGCCAACAGCCCCGTAATTGTTCTCTTCTAGCTGATGATTTTTTTGTAGTTTCAAAAAGTGGATTATTTCGATTTGAAAATCCATTTGTTCATCTTTTTTGTATGTCCATCGTTTGTGTGTTCCATGCGGAACTTTTTATAAAAAAAAACTCACAGAAACCCCACACTGCCCGCCCGCACAGCCCCCCTGAAAACCATTAAGATACGCACTCAACAACTGCATCCTCATGCACTGCCATCGTTGTCCTTGCTGCATCCATCTTCATCATCGGTGGCGTCCGCATCTTCATCCGCATCCCTGGTATCGCATTCGCATCCGCCACTGCAGTTGCGAGGCGTCATAAACAAGTACTCATTGCCATCATCCCATTTGCAATCCTCTGCAGCACACTCGGCGGTGGCCGCCAAGATCACCCACGTGAAGGCCGACGGCGGCGGTGGGATCTCCATTTCCGGCACTCCGATCCTCAGCGCCGGAACCATCAAGGTGGCAGCAGCCAATCCCATCCAGCAGGCTTCCCTGGCGGGCACACCGATATCCCTGAATACGGGACAAGCCACCACGGCGGCCTCCATACGAGCTATCGGAGCTGGGGGCCAGTCCACGCAGGTCCGCGTCATGATGCCCATGATCAAGCAGCTGGAGAATGTCACAGCGACGGGAAGGACTCAGATTACTGCCATACCAGCTGCTCCGGCTAGGAGTGTGTCCAATGCTTCGATTACGGTCACCAGACCCGTGACACAGGCCTATCTGCCCCGAGCCAGTGTCACAGCCACCCAGATGGGTGGCGTTGGCGTGGGAGTTGGCCAGCGCTTGGTCACGCCTCTGCGGGCCACATCCTCGGCCTCAGCCACAGTGACGCCTGCAGCGCCCACGGGTTTGAGCACATCGGGCGGCTTTGTGCGCGGAGCAACTGCTTCGGTTAGCAGGAGTGGAGTGGCTGTGTCATCGCAGCCACCCTCCACGGTGATCTCGTCCAGCAACAGTGCCACTTGGATGCAGAGTCCAACGGGACAGGTGCAACTGATACGAGCCATCCATCAGCCGCGCCAACGCATCATCACCACGTCAGCAGGAGCTAGTGTGGTGACCACTGCTACTCCAGTGCCAGCGCCAACGGGTGAGTATTTGCCTCAGCAATTCGCATAGGCACATTTATTAATTGATTTCCATTTTGACAGCTTTATCGGTGTCTACTGGGCAACCTCTGAATGCCCAGCAGGCCACGGGTCCTGGCGGTCCTCAGGCTTATGTCGCCACTGTCCTGCCACAGAGACAGCACCAAGCCACGCTGGTGTACTCCTCCAATGTGTCGACGCCAAATGCCAATACAAATCCCGGACAGCAATTCAATCCACGTTTTGCCGTGGCCACGCCCACCACAACGCCAGGGGGAACCACAGTGACGCCCCGGCAGGTGCGTCCCATACCACTGGGCAAGAGCTTTCCGGCGGCCAAGTTAAACACGACCAGCATCAGCATCAGGGCTCCGAGCATCCCGCAGCTAAATGCCAGCGTTACGCCATCCCAAACGCCCGTCAGCGTTTCCGGGGGAGCGACAGTGGCACCAGGCCGAGGACCTGGGGTCGGTGGAACTGCCCTGACGGCCACTAATTTGCACACCACGAGGATTATCCAACTGCAGCAGCCGGCGACGGGAACCACGCAGCAGATCATAGGATCTGCTGCCCGTCTGGCGGGGAATGTGATGCTCCAGCCTTTCGTGATGAGCACCACGGCAGCAGCCAAGATGGGTAAGTTGATCTCGAGACACCGATCCCTTAAATCTATTTAATTTTAATTTTGCTTTAGGCATTCGACCACCTGTTACCATGACGGCCAAGGTGCAGCCATCGCTGACCATCACACAGCTGAATCCCATCGGCAAACTGTCCACAGCGGGAGGCACGGGTGGTCCCACAATGACGCCGCAAGGCGTGGCCAGCATTCAGGCGGTATCAGTCCCAAGTGTTTCGGCCAGTGTGGTCAATCCAAGTTCCGTGACGGGGGCCACATCAGCGGCTGGCGGAGCAACCGTTTTACCCCTGACCATCAGCGGCAGGGGAGGTGCCGTTGGTCCCGGAGGAAACATCCTAACCGGCACACTGACGCCCATCAAGAATGCCAGCGGTGGCATCAAGATGATGATGACACCGGCTCCAACGGCGGTGACACCAGGTTCGGAGGGACCGGGTAATAGTGGACCAGCAGTGGGAAGTTTCCAGCGTACCTGGAATCCGGTTGTGGCTTCACAAAGCCAGCTAATGAAGGTGCGTTTTGATTTTGCATAGCTCACCACGACCCTATCTCTTACGTGTTCTCATTTTACTCTCTCTCTCTCTCAGATCGATGATAAGGGAAGTGCTGCCACAATCTACTACGAATCCATGCCGGCCTCAGCCTCCACGGGGGTTCTATCATTGACCACCACCACGGTGACGCAGAGCACGCAGGCACAGCCGCAGTTGGTGAGCAGTGCCGGCGGCAGCTTGTCGGTGTCCTCTTTGCCCTTCGCTAGTCATGCGCCCACTGGAGCTGGAACCGGATCAGCGGGAGTCGGTTCCCAGGCCACGTTTACTGTACTGCCTTCAGCCGCTGCCGGAGGAGGAGGAGCTGCTACCCGGACCATAGGTGGCCACCAACAGTTGATAATACCAGCAGGAGCGAACAGTGCTCCGCCGCAGCACATGGTAATACCGCTGCACACTTCGGTGAAAGTGACAACAACGGGAGCGGGGGGCAATCCCCAGCAGGCAGCCGCCGGCGGTGGATCGTTGGTGCCCAATTTTATGCGCAAGCGGGATGCGGAGGGTTCGCCCATTCGAGCGGCAAAGAATCTGGCGCCCACGTTGCTGTCCATGGCGAGCAACACCAGCGGTCCGAGTCCGGGAACCACCTTCAATCTGCAACCCGTGTCCGTGGCAGTGCCGACATCCAGCGGACTCACTGTGGAAGCGCTGGCCAAGAAGGAACGGGAACGGGTTACGACACATGGAGGAGTGCTGCCCACCAGCGCGACAAATGTGGCACCCACAGCAGCGGGCACCGCCGTTTCTTCAACGAGAAATTCGCGAGCAGAATCGCCGGCATCCTCGGATGGCTCTACTACAGTATCGGCCAACTCCTCACCCGGAGTGGATCAACAGCAATTGCAGGACAGGATTGGCGAGGCACCAGCGGCTGCACGCGAAAATGCCACGCACTTTAACCCCATCAATGAGGTAAATATAAAACGACAGGCGTTAAAGAAATGATTAAAATCTGTGTCCTCCTTGAAGCTGTACTCAACGCACCAATCCCTGCAGCAAGGTATCAGTCACTCCTCCCTGGGAGCTCGTAGCGGCAACAGCGCCTTTGTGGATGTGCAAGCACCGACGCCACAGCAGCAGCAGCAAGCGTCTCACCTGGTGGTGGGTTCCTCCTCGCAGCAGGCAGGTCCTCGATTGAATGGCACGGGCAATAGCTCCAGTTCCAGCTACGACTGCTCCTCCAGGAAGAAGCCGCGACGATCAACGTGAGTGTTATTTTAGCATATTTTTCCCGGAAGATTTTAAAGGTAGTTTTTCATATTTTACAGCAATGACAGCCAGCACTCGGCACAAAGTCAGGCATCTCTGTCCCTGCCACCGCCCAGTGCTGAGCCCAGTGCTCCAACTGGTGCTGCCTACTTGCAAAAGCATAACAATGGCGGTCTGCTGGTGGCAGCAGCGGCAGCGCCACCGGGCGTGCCGGCACCCAATAGTGCGCCAGGCGATGCCAACAACCATCGGAACAGTGCACCGGCAGTGGCGGGCAACAAAGAGAATGCCAATCCGGTGGACTTTGTCATACGTCGTCCACGCAACTGTGCGCTGCTCAATGTGAGTTCCCACTGAAGGCCTTGTTTTGGGAGCACTTGGTTAACATTTCTCTCCCTCTTGCAGACATATAAGCCCACCCACAAGTTGGCCAACAATCACTTCCATCGGTATACCGATGTGAAGCCCAGAGAGGAGCGTCGTGCCACCGTCATTGATTTGGCCAATCAACCCAATGTCCAGGGCAAAATCAATGGCTGGAAGATCTATCATTTGAGTTCGCAAATGGAGGACTTGGTAAGAATAAAAACTTGTATACATTTTTGAGAAACTTAACCATGCTTTATCCTTGGAAACAGAACGAATCGGAGATGGTCAGCCTGGGCCAGCTGGAGGTAATGCTCAAAGATCTGGAGAAGGACAAGGATAAGCACAGTGAAATGGAGCGTGTAACGGAGTTGTTAAAGGTAAGCTCCTCATAGTCAACCCATTAAGAGTTTAGTAACAATTAAATGATATTTCCAGGGCAATATCCAACGCAGCAAGATCATCACCGAGGGCATCAACGAGGCACAGAGTCAGCTCATGAAGATCTTTGAGCACAAACCACACGTTTCGGACATAATCAATCGATGTGCCTCCAAGAGAAACTTCAAGAAGCGCGAAAAGATCTAAATGGGGGGACAGACCACAGAAGTGGCTAAGGATTTCAAATTAAAAGAAATCAGGAAACTACAAATTTTCTTGATTTCTTCGACTTGATTTTAGATCTTTAGTTATTTCCTTGGCGTTGTGTATATTGACTAGATTAAGACACTTAGATTTCGACTAAACGCTATTGAGATTTGTAAGACAAACCAGAGTTACAAAGAATCCAGCAATATTTTTTCAATTTCCTAGCCTAAAAACATAAAATATACTAAGCACTTGAGTTGTATTTAGTAGAAATGGTTTATTCTTGCATTTTGGGGATATTTTAAGGATATTTCTTACATAGGTGGCGGTGGTGGTACCCCATTGAACATAGGATGCATGGCCGCGGGCCGCGGTGGTCCTGGCATTGGGAATCCTCCGCCGGGCGGTCCCATCGCCCGATGCATATTTGGCGGCGGTGGCGGCAAAATCTTGGGCTCGAACTTGAAGGCAAACTGCAGGAAGAACTGCTTGGTATCGCGATTCCAGTGCGTCCAGAACTTGCCCTCGCTCTTCTCCACCTCCCGCGATGGCACCTTGAACCCTATGGTCTCGTACGGCTCGGAGGCGAACAGCAGATACTGCCACTTGCGGTCTGGCGGCTCAATCTTTTGCTCGTAGGCGGACATGAAGCGATGCCGGGGTACAATGTTCTCCGAAATCTCCGGGTAATCAATTTGGAAAAGCAGCGACTGCTGGCCATTGCTGAGCTCTCGCTGCTTCGTCACCCTATAACCAGGCCGTCCGATCTTCACGAACTTCTTGGGCTCGACGCGTGGCTTCTCCGGCGCCAGCAGAGACGACGGTGCCTCCTTGGCCTCCTTGGCGGCGCGTCGGGCCAGGTTCTCCTGATGCTTCTTGCCCTGCGTGTGGGCCAGGTAGCTGCCCTCGTTGTTGTGCAGCGTGAGACAGAGCTTGCACTCGTAGGAGCCCAAGTGGTTCTTCATAAAGTACGGATCCTTGTTTAGATCAATCGTTTCGAGGGCGAGCTGCCGCAGGCGCTCCTTCCGGTCGCGGTTCGTTTCCGACCAGGAGGCCACGCCTCCGCTGCCGGTCTTGCCACCGGCACGGTTCTGGAAGTCCATTCTGCCTTTCTTTTAATTAATTTCAGCTAAGAAAAAACGTTTTCGCGTTGGGATGAAAATTTTCGGAAAGTTTTTGTTGGTGGTGTACAGAATAGGGTTGTCAACACGCCTTAAGGCAGCTAGTGGTGGAAGTGTGCTTGAATACGATAGTTAACGGCAGACAGTGTTCGATAGTTAACGGGATAAATGTGATGAAAAAGAATTTGTAATTTATAGAAAAAAGAAAATAGGAAGCTATCTTCGGCACGCCCAAGTTTGTATTCCCTTGCTGTTTTAATTGGATCTTACCAATTGATCCAAAACTGTAAGTAGATTTTCGGATTGTTCTTAAGGCAGCTATATAATAGTCGTGCGTTATAATACCCTGAAAGGGTATACAAGGGTATATTGAACACCCCATTTGAGGTATTCTTCTGGAGTTCTATGGTATTTTTAGCAAGCGAAGTGCGGCCACACTGTGATTTTAGTTGCACATGCTGGATTTTTTGTCAATTTTAAATGCGAAAAAAGGCCAGACCAAAGTAAAAAGTCAAAGTATAAATAGTGTCTGTGTTTTATTTTAAACAAGAATAAAAGGATTGTAAAGAAATTTTTGCCGAGCTGAGGCCGGAATTCAATAATCGACGACGCCCACATTGCGTGTGTGAATCAATTCAATTTTCTTGCAACATTTCCATGGAAAACTGTGCCGAAGCTAGAATTCTTAACTTGTAGCATCGACAATGGACCCCAAAATGGATAGCAAAAGGCCGGAGCTTGGCATCATGGGTCCACCGCCTACAGTGGCGCCTTTAAGCAACAGCAGGTCAGATGCTCCTCCGCTGCCAGCGTCAAATGCCAGAGCTGCAGCACCGCCCAGGCGGATAATCAAGACGATCAATTTGGATTTCAAGAAGCTCAAGGAAGCTGGGCTGGACAGGAAGCTGGCGGAGGTGTTGAGCAAGCAAAGTCCAGGTGCAAGGACGGGAATAGCACACTCGCCCAGCAGTAGCAGTTTTTTCCCTGTCGCTACGCAGGCTTCGTCTGCGACGACGACGACGACGTCGGCAGCGGCGTCGGCAGAGGCAGCTTCAACCTCATTGCACTCGCAACTGCAACAATTGCATCAGCCTGGTAAAAAATCGTTTCTTTTACATATATTTTTTGAATCCATAAGATACCGTTAGCACGCTTTGGTCTTTGACAAATATTTCGGAGAAGCCTTGAATGGTTGTACGAGTTTGGGACATAGAGCAGCGAAATGTCTCGATGGCGCAGCTGCTTGCGGCGACGTCAGATAATCAGTATCGTGTTTTAGTTCGATTTTTCTTCCGAGTTCGGATCCCGTTAAGGGAGGGAGTATTTTTTCCTATAAAGTTTTATTTTTACTTTTAACTTTTAAAAGTTTTCCTAAAATTCCATTACATAATCTGGGTATTAACTGAGTTCATTGATGCGGTTAGAACGGTTTGAGGAAACATAATTTGTATTATATTGAGTACAGTTTATGTTTTTAATGGTTTAGTTAGTCTGGTATAAATTTGGCTCTATAAGATGTTCTTCCTCGTTTTTAGAATTTCAAATTTATTTATTGATTTTTTTTTTTTTTTTTTTGGCAGGAATGTTTCAAAAATATTGCTGAACATGATAGGGTTAAAGGCCTAGGGGAATCGAATTTGAAAGTTGAAATGTTTTTGTTCTTTCATCTAAGGGTTAATCGAGATAGGAGTTCTATATCGGGAATATTAATTATGTACACAGTATTTATAAAAATAAGTTTTTTTTTTTTTTTAAGAAAACATATGGGTTTTTTTTAAAGGAAAAATAAAACGTTACAAGACTAAAGTTTTTATAATTTAATAACCAGTTCGTGCACTTCAATCCTTGTGCATAGATGGATTAATTTTTTTTTAAATCTCCATGCCCCAAACTTACTTCAAGTGCCACCTTTGACACGACCGTTTATATTCTTTCGATGGCGCAGCCTGTAAGTGCGCACGTCAAGTGAGGTTAACACCGCTTTTTGGCCCGAGTTCAAATCCCAGTGCCGGCCCAACTCCAAATTGGTTTAGTGTGGAGCTCTGATTGTTTTTGTGTTGTTTTGGTTCATAGACATTTATTTAATGTGTGTATTAAGATGGTCGATATGTGTTATTTAATATTTAAGCATATTGGCTTACTGCATTAAGTTACTTTTTATTTTAAATACATTAGAATAACATTTTAATGCTCTAAATGGGTAATTATATGTTATTTCCGAGACATTACAACATTTACATTTTTGTATATTTATCCCACCAACAGCTGCCCAGGGCTCCGCTCCGCGAAGTGGTGGAAGCTACAATGCGGCTGCTGCAGGTCCTACTAGTGGAGCTTTCTCCATTCCCAAGGCCGATCTGAGTGTGCGACCAAAACACCCACCATTGCTGCTTAATTTGGTGAATCAATTGCCCAAACATCGGACCATGTGCATGACCACCGATGACATAGAGTTGAGGAACCAGCAGGAGCTGCTTCAGAAAAAGGCTTTTGAAAGGCATCCTCCTCCTCAACAGAAGCACGCACAATCTCCGCATATTTCTATGCAGAAATCCTTACAAGATACACCACATATTCACATACAAAAATCACTACCAAATCAGACACAATCTCCGCATATTTATATGCAGAAATCCTCGCAAAATCCACAACATAATCCTATAAAAAATCCACCCCAGGTTGTATCAACAATTGCTGCAGCAAATCAATTGCTTTCACCTCCTCCAGAAGCTCCAATAATTTCACAGAAAAGTCCCTCGCCACCACCCTTAATTGTGCTGGAAAACAAGGTACTGGCTCCTAATGAGAAAATCGACGTGAGTAACCTGCGATTGCCAAGCAATACTAATATAGTGGCCACTATCGTGAAGACCAACTCACAACCCCTTGCCGAGGCAATCGTTAAGGGGGGCAAGGTTATAATGAATGCCAGCAAGTTTAAGGTGCCGCGGGAAAAGCTAGCCGAGATGGCCCAAGAGATACGTAATCAGGCCAAGCAGGTGAAACAGAACACACAACCGGAGGCAGCAGTTCCTCTAGCAGGGGATTCTTCCACTGCAACCATAAAGATATCTACTACTATTCCTGAAGAAGCCGAGCCAAAACAGCAGGCAAGTTTTACTCAATCCACAGATTTAAGAAGCCTTAAAGTCAATAAGTTGCCAAACTTCAAACCTCCAGAATTTGTGGAATCGGCAAATCCTGTGTCTGTAAATAATGCTTCAGATAATACAATTTTTAATACTACGGCGCCATCGAATCAAGAAGAGCTTTCTGAAACCACTGAATCTAGTTATATAAACTCTTCAGTAAATACTCCTGAACAAGAAGAACGTAAGGTAGTGATGAGCACAGAGACAAGCTTCTTGGACTTGCCCAGTGAAACAAAGGAGTTAAATATATCGGCAGATTCTGAACAAGAGAAACCTAAGAATACCACTTCCACTTCATCACAAGAGATTCCTGAATCATCATCACCAGTTTCCAAAGTCCAATCAGCTGTGGATTTTATAGCCCAACTAACTGCAGAGCATTCCTTAGATGAAAGCAGTTTCATGGAGCTCTCGCCGGAAGAGCAACGCTTGAATGCTCTGTTTGGTGGCTCCGGAGGATGCTCCTTTACCGGAGTGTCGACTCAATATGCAGAAAAGGAAAAGGAGCTGGCGGAGGAGAGAGGTTCTTTTAATGTTGCGACACCTTCTCCCAAGAAACTACCAGAGGAGGAGGAACTGCCCATTGGTAAGATTATGAAAATGGATGATATGGATATACTGCATGCCACTTTGGATGTTAAAAGCGATAGCACCAATATACTACGCATCAGTCCAAATGCTATTAAGCTAAGGAGCAGCGTGGATATGTCTGGTATGAAGATACCAGCGGAAACCTCAGCGGAGGTGGCAATTCCGACAACAAACGAGGAATCCTTTGTAGTTGCAACATCAATAGAAAGTCATAAAGTTGAAAAACCTTCAGAGCCTGATATGTCCCAGAAACCTGTAGCTGAAGAAGCTTCAAAAGGGTTACTGGAAAACCAGATTGAATCAGTGACTGTGTCGGAACCTGTCAAGGAGGTTAATCCCCCAGCGAAACGGCTTCCTCTAAGATCCAAAAAGGCCAAAATTAATTTAGTGCAGCGCAATAAAAGGCCTAGCTTACCGAACAAGTCCTTGGAGGCAAAGAAAACCAAGCTAGACGACGTCGAGGCAATCGATGAGGAGGCGACAACGGCAATTATGGATCACAGTTTGCTGGAGGAGAATCGTGCTGGCGTCGAGGTAATTGTATATTTGAATGATCAAAGGTCAGAAAGCGTAAATCTTAATGTAATTAGTGTTAAAAACAATACCAAACAGGTGCCAGCTAACGAAGATCAGGAAGTCAGAGAGTCCGAAGGTGAGCAGCAAGGAGTCAGTCAGTCCAAAGAAGGTAAGAAGGAGCAGGGAGTCAGAAAGTCTAAAAACCATGAGGAGCAGCAAGAAGTTAGAGAATCTAAAGGTGATGAGGAAAAGCAGGAAGTCAGAGAATCTAAAGGTGAAGAGGAAAAGCAGGAAGTTCGAGATTTTAAAAAAGTTGACCAGCAGGAAGTCAGAGATTCCAAAGAAGATGAGCAGCAGAGAGTCATAGAATCCACAGAAGATGAGCCCAAGGAAGCTTCCAACCCAGCAAGAGATACAAAAACTAAAACCCAAGCCAAATCCGTCATAGAACGTGACCTAACTCAGCTCTATCATCCCCCAAAAATGCCCAAAACGAAAACAAATAAAAAGAATATTAATCAGGAAGCCCTGGAGCCCCCACAACCAGCAGTAGAAGCAGCCTCAACAGTTTCCCTTATGGAAGTTCTTTCTCAGGAGCAACCGCCGCCGAAGGGCGACGCCAAGTTGCCATTCCGAAAGGAGTCGCCCACAGAAGTCAATACGCCGGAATCCATGGGAATACAGAATTTAGTTACCCACCTAACAGCTGAGGGAGTGACACCAAAGACCAAGAAAAAGCTATCGACATCTCCCACCGGTTCAGAGGAAACAACAAAAGGAATGTCACGCAAGAAACGCATGAAAACACGACCTGTTCTTAGCAAAAGAAGCTCGGCCAGGAAACAGGAAGAAGTTTCCTTGGAGTTTCTACATCCCATTAGTCCGAATGCTGGAGGAGGTCGCATTCCCACCTCGAGCACCAGTGATGATGATGGTACTGTGTTTCTGGGCTTTAATAACAAAGAGGAGAAGCGTTCCAAGACTCCAGTGCGCAGCCAGCGAGTGCGGCAAATGAGGATCAATGAAACCGACATCAGTGACGATGCTACTCCCGACTACGATGAGACGGAGGAAGAACAGCAGAGACCAGTGGATAAAGACGTTCTTAGTAGACGTAAAGATCAGGTGTCTGACTCGGATAGTAGTGAATGTCCCATGGATTTCGAGGATAATCCGCCTAACGAGGATACAAGTCATGATAAAACGCTATTAATAGAAACAGCAAGTAAGGATCACGTCAAGTGGGATGATCTTAAAGGTGCAAGTAAGGAACCAAACTTGGACGCAGCAGTTTTACCCGAACAACGAGAAACTCTCAATGAGCCAGAACAGTTGGAACATGTGATAAACGAAAAGGATTTGCTAGTTGACGATAGAAGAAGCAGTAGAAGCAGGAAGAGTTCAAGGAAACCCTCTCCCAAAAAGGATTTTGAAGAAACAGCTATAACAATTGATTCAGAAGAGCCATCTACAAGCAAAGAAGCTTCGAAAATTAGTGAAGCTAAAGCGAAACTAACATCAAAAGATGGACTTCAAGAAGGGTTAACACCAGAAAAAAGCTTTAAAAGTTCTGAAAAACGTGGCTTACTCCGAACCTCAGTAGAAAAAGAGGATAATTCATTATCTAATATAAAGCAAAAAGAGCTAAGAGATGTGGAGGAGTCTGTAACATCTACAAAATCCGTAGGAAAGCGAAGATCTCGCTCAAGTAATGCAACTCAATCAAATAAAGCTGGAGATTCTCAAAAAACTTTTACTAACTCTGAAAAAAAAGAAGACAAGTCTAAAATTCCTGAAGCACCAAAAGAAAAACGTATAACTCGCACCTCATTAGTTTCTGAACCTGTGATAGAAAAAGAAGAGCAACCAATTGTGCCAACAAATTCTATAAATTCAAAAGAAAAGCGAGCATCAAGAAGCAAGACCAAATCAGACTCCTCAGCTTCTGCAATTACTGAACTTGCTTCAATTTCCAAACCATCGGAACACAATGAAGCCATAAAAACCAGAGCAAGTCGTAAGTCTCGTAGTAGAACACCAGCTCAAACAATTACTAAATCAGAGGAAACAAATACATCTTCGAATACACAAAGTGAACTGGAAGAATTTAGAGCTACAGAGGAACCGAATCCCAGTAAAAATTCTGGAAGTTCCAAGCGCCAGATGCGGAGTAGAAAATCAACTGTTGCTCCTGTGGCCAAAGATGAGCTCAAATTGGATAAAGAAATAAAGAATACTGATTCACAAAACCAACAGGAAGTCAAGGCTGCCGAGGAACCGGAACACAGCCTAAATTCAAAGCGTCAATCACGCAGTAAAGTAACTAAAACAACAGATTCAGCTGTTAAAAAAAAGCAAAAGAACACAAGAAGTCAACTAGAAGAAAATAAAGCTACCGAGAAGCCAAAAATAGCTTTAAATTCTGAAGAAAATATAGCTTCAATCCCCAAAATTGTTGATGCCACAAAGGATGAGGAAGAGCCTTCAAGTTCTAAAAAAACCAAAAGGAAAAGGCAGTCCCGAAATACACCAGCTTCCAGACTTGTTGCTGCTGAAGAGATAGAACCAACAACATCCTTAGAAGATTCGCAACCTGAAGTGACGACTGCTGATGATGTAGAGTCTCGTCTTGGTTTAGTTCCGCAGGACATAGAAGACGAATCTGCTCCCAAAGATGAAGTTATGCCAGACTCAGCTCCCAAAAGGGGCAGGAAAAGCAGTCTAAATCCAAGCGAGTCTTTGCCAACAGCAGAAGAAGATGACTCCGAAACCGCCGCTCCTCCAACACTCAACAGAAAAAGAAAGCGAGATGCTGACACAGAATCAACTGAGGCCTCCAAAAAACTAAAAACCGATCGTTTTGTTCCTCAAGGCTTTGATATACGCCTGCTTCTTATCCGCCAACGGGAACAGTTGGACAGTGAGGAAGTCCTTACAGAAGAAGGCAAGGGCCAGGGTCCGCTACAGTGCGGCTTGTGCCTGGCACGCTGCACCGAAAAGGACTGGCAAAGTCATCTGGGAGAACATTACGGAGTGGGTTGGCTGGTCGGCGAGAAACCAAACGTTACTCGCGCCTGGGTCTTGAAAACCATGAAGCAGTATATCGAGAAAAGCAGCGAAAAGTTAACTTGCCGCCTCTGCCAACGACAATTGGGCTCGCACACGGGCATGGTTGTCCATCTGGAGGGCTGTGGCAATAAGCTGCGCTTGGAGTGCGACCTCTGCAAGAAATCCTACACCAAGCTCTCCTTTCCCCTGCATAGGCAAACCTGCTCGAGCCAGCAGAAGAGAAAAGTAGAAACTGGCAGCTCCTTCAACATCCGGCTGCTGCTCATCCGGAAACGGGAGCAGTTGGACAGCGAAGAGGTTCTAACTGAGGAAGGCAAGGGCCAGGGTCCGCTGCAATGTGGTTTGTGCCTGGCACGCACCAACAAAGTAAAGTGGCAAAGCCATTGTGAGGAGCACTATGGAATCGGCTGGCTTGTCGGAGAAACGCCAAAGGTAGGTTATAAAATCAAAAAATTAATTCAAATCATTATAATTTGTTTCTACACAGAACATCACACGCAGCGGAATAATGCTTATGATGAAAACCTACCTCGAGGAATCCAAAAAGAAGCTTGTATGTCGCCTTTGCGACCATCGACTGGGCTCTCCCCTGGGAATGATGCTTCATCTGGAGACCTGCGGCAATAAGCAGCGTGTCGAGTGCGAAATCTGCCACCGATCATACACCATACTCACGCTTCCGAGTCATTTTCGGGTCTGCTCAAAGCGCCAGGAGTTGGCAGAGACATCGTTGGTTAGGGCTGAGCAACAGAAGGCAGAAGATGCTGGCGAAAAGGTGTTTAGCAATGCAGGACGCGCTAAAAGGAAGTC
>JAEIIJ010008425.1:0-46439 GCA_018904815.1 Drosophila ogumai | reverse complement strand
CGATTCCAGCTTTCAAATTTCGAAAAAAAAATTTTTCCGAACCTGGCTTCTCTGAGCTAAGAAATGCCACCTTTCGATTTCCTCGAATGGAACTCGAGTGTTACGCATGCGAATTTTTAGCACAGAGGTGCTGGCCAAGCCATGACCATGACATGCTCCAAGCTTCCCCCAAGTCCCCACTCCCATTCACCTATCCCAAGCCCCCATCCCTCTCTCTTCCCACTTTCGGTTGGCTGTCATTAAATATGTTTAGTTGGTTTTTCCCCGTTTTTGTTGCATCCACGGCAGTGTCCATTGTCTTTCGGGGATTGGTTACCCACCCGAGTTGGCCAGGCTTTTGTTTCAGTGGACTTTTCAGACTTTTTCTTTGGCTCGCTATGGTGTTTTTGTTTTTGCTATTTTTTTTTCTTCCTTTTAAACAAGTGGCTTTCCTATAATCTTAATTGATGTCGAACAAACAGCAGAGCATGTTGCACAAGCCGGAGACGTCTCCACTTTTTTGCTGGCAGGAGATTTTGCCAACAGCCAGGCATTGTTTGCGGAAAGATTTGCATGGGCTACAGCCTCTTTTCCATGTGATAAGCAAAACGGATTAAATCAGAAGCAAGAAGCCTAATGGAGAAGAAAGCGTAACACTTTCCGTAGTGTAAATATCTCACGCTCGTTGGGAGTCAGTCACACATTTGTCCCAAAAATATCATCATCATTCCGCCAACGGACCAAAAATATATATTTATTTTCCACCAGAGGAGGGGGCACCGAACACCGAAGATTCTTTTGAGTGAAAGATGCTTGTGGCGAAACAATTGCAATGTCGTGTACGAGACAGTGCGTAACATAACTAAAATATATAAAATAATTATTTTTTTAATACCCTATATAAGCTAATGGGATTTAAAGACAACTTGAATATTCTTTTCTAATCAAATAATTTCAAGAAATGGAATGACTTTTTCCTCTTAAAAGCAATCCACGAAATATCCAAATGCTTTTGAAAGCTGTCAAAGCCAGAAATGTGTTTATTATTTCAACTCTTACTCATCCCAAGATTTTTTTTTTATATTTATGAAACTTTCTGTACAAACATATTTATGTATATATAGCGGTGTTCGTGTGTACATCGAATTTTGTGTAAGGCATTTTTTAGTTGAGATTTCTGGGGTGTTAGTCCATCGGCTACAAATGTATCTTTCGCAGCGTAATCACTCAGGAATGCAGATGCACAGAGATCTCTATATGCGGTCTATAAATACGCGCTCTAAACTGGCCAGCCGAAGCCAGCTTATCAGCCAGACGGCAGACGCGACAGAAGAGGCAGAAGCTTGATTTGCACAGCTCCAGATGCAGGCACAGATGCAGATGCCGATACAGATGCATCTGTATCCATAACTACCACATCTGAGGCGCGTAATTAGAAGCGACTCAAGGCCGCGGCGCAGCTGATTTCACAGCTTATCTATTGTTTGGCCAGAGCAAAAAACACTGTCCCCGAGAAATCCCTGAGTCTCTGGGCCTGTGAATTCTTTTTGGTGTACGCCAGCTTCTTAATAAATATACAAGTTTTTCGAGTGTTTGCAAACGGAATACCTGGCCAGATAACGCCGGGCGACAGATAGCAGGAGATCTGGCCAAGAGCGTCAGCAATCAAAAGTCAGAGACAGAGATACGACGGTAAACAAGATGTAAGTCCCCTCCATCCAAGCCAGAGCGCAGAAGAATTAAAGCCCACTTGAGGGGCACTGGGCAGTGATCAGCGGTGATACATTATAAATAGTTTGCCGCCACTCGTAAATAAACAAAAATTCAATTAAAATCATGCTCTCGAGTCCGAATCTATATGGGGGAGAGCCATTAAAAAACCATAAAAGTTTTGACATGTTGCGAACATTTTGCTGTCAGCTGCAGAAGCAATCCCCTCTGCGAGTCATCTAGCAGCATCCAGCATCCCGTACCCAGCATTCAGCATCTCCCCTATCCGCGAACAATAATAACAATTAAGCCTGACAACGCGCGCCGGCTCTTCGCCCCCCGGGTAACACCTATTTTTGTTGGCTCTTTTTCGTAACTATTTCATAGGCCATAGGCCCTCCGCCCGAACAGCTTTGACTGACAAGTGACAGCGGGATCCCCGAGATGTGATCCGTGATCCGTGCCACATGCCCCCCCGCTGCACAGGCCACTCCTCACGTGCCACTTGCCGCTTGCCACCTTCCCACTCCGCATGCAAAACTTCTTTGTTATGGACTTTATGATTAATCTGCACAGCTTTTCAGCGGCATATCAGCAACACCTCCAGCACTCCAAGTGCGTGATGAGATTAGGATGGGATCCCTTTAAATGGAAAGAAAGGAAAAGAATTGCACACGCATTCATCTCCGGAGGAAGCTATGCATACTCCTCATCCCTGGCCGTGGGCGACATAGCCGCGCCGTGGCTTTCCTGAACTTGGACTTGAATCGAAACCAAGAGTGGCGCGGCCCAGAGACCTTGTCCGTCTCTTTGGATTGCGAATCAAACGATTCTCCCAGTCACACCTACCTCATCAATGCGGCTGGGGGCTGCTCGGTAGGAGCCAGCTTGAAACTGTATCTTTCGGTTCAAGTTCAGCACGGTTCAAGACCAGCGAATGAGAGCAACAATTGCGAGACACCCGATACAGAGAACAATACACTAGTAGTTAGGGAATAATTCTAGTCTATATAAGCATAGAAATAAAGCGTGCACTGAGAGAAATTAAAATAATAAAAAGATCTCAGCTAAACAAATTTGTATAAGGTATCTAATAAAGTATTTGTGACTGGAAAATAAAATAATTGTAGGGAAATCAGTGCCTAGTTTAATTTTTATATAAAATATTTAATATGTAATAATTCAAATCTTAATAGATTTAAACTAAAAAGCGATGATTGTGTACTTCTTATTGTCTTAAATAAAAAATATCTCAGCTCGAAAACAAATTAAGCAATAAATATTTGTCTAAAGTATCTGTATCTAATAAAGTATCCGTGGTTGGAAAATGAAATAATTATGGGAAAATCAGTGCCTATTTTTTTTATAGAAAATTAATTGTATGTAAATTAAGTTTTACATAAAAAAATGTTGTTTGTGTACTTCTTATTGTCATTTAAGATTGCTTTTACAATCAATTTCAATTGCAATAAATAATTTGCCATTCCTTTACCCTTTAAAGAACCTTAGATACCTTTTTTTCCCACAGTGTAGACAACAAAGCACGAGCACCCGTAAAAACCACAAAATCGTAACCCACACCTCGAGGCTCGCGGCAAAAAGAAGGCGGAGAAAAATTAGCTCTCGGGGCGAGGCGAGACGCGTAATTCCAGCTGCATTTGGCTTAGGAACTAACCAAAAAAAATAAAAAAAGCTACCAAGCCCGAAAATCGAACGTTAAATCTGGCTCGGAATTATGTCAGTCAGTCGGTTAGTCTCTGGGCCAGGGTTCGACATTTCACTTTTGATTTTCGATTTCGTACTTTCACGAGCCGAGTCTCTGGCGTAGTGACCCCCGAGTTCAACCCGCCTGAACCCGAACGGTGTAGAAGCGATGCAGATACAAATGGGATTGGGATTGAATTGGGATTGGGAATGGAGTGGAGTGGAGCAGGAGTCGGGGCTGATGCTGATGCTGGATGCTAAAACCTTTTGCCTGCACAACATTCAATTAGTACATATTAAATTTGTTTGCCCCTTGCCGTTGTTGTTGGTTTCTCTTTTTTCCGATTTCTGTTCATTTTTTTGTTGCTTCGTTTTGGCCAGTCCGAACAATGAAGCGGAACTTAACTCGATTTAAGTTTTTATGAGCGGTATTTTGTAGTTTGTATCTGCTGCCTTGTATCAGCAGACAGCGATAAATTGTGTTATGAAAGTGCAGTGTGCAGGAAGACCCCGTCCTCGGCTGAAACTCTGGGCCGCAGTTGCGAGTCACAGTTTTCAGTCCCAGTCCCAGTACCAGTCGCAGTCGAGAGTCAAAGTTGAACAGCTACATGAGCCATTGATTGTTGCATCGATTCGGGTGATAACTCTCCGGCAATCAGCCGGGGATCTGATTCGAGGAAAAGGGGAAAATCACTTTCATAAAATGTTACCCATTCAAAGAGTTCTTTATCTAATCTGATGAAGAGCAGCGATTAAAGTTGGGCCAGCTTTAAATGGGTTATTTCCTCTTAAATAAGGTCGAAAGGAGGGTTTCCTGAAGTTAATTGAATATAATTTTAAAGATTATTGAGTTACCTATATAGACTACAAAGAACGCTCTTTATTTGATGAAATTACTTTTCCCAGTAATACAATACTGGCGTTTGATTAGTTAAATATTAATATTAATAAATATTCCTTGGCTTGCTCTTTTCTAAATCCCTTAAAACGCATTTAAATACAGATAAAGAGCAAACTTTTATTTATAATTAAAAACCAACTTTAAGAAAGCGACTTAAAAACAATGTTATGTTCTGCTAATCTTTTTCAGCTTCTCAGGAAAACCAAAAAAACAAGTTTTTTTATCTAATCAAATAGTAACTTGGGGGGAACTTTGCGGAACTTTTGTAAAATAATTCCGCAGAATAATGAGCATAACATTGGGGTACAAGATGATATATGGCCCCCATGGAACTGTGTCTTTTCTCAGTCCCATTATGTAAGACCAGGCGATGTTTCAGATACCTGATTAGACGTTTCGATTATGACTGAAAGCCATTCTCAGCCCGCATTTTGATGCATTTCACTTATGTAAACTCCGTTTTCCACATCATATGCTAAGAGAGGGCGTCGGAGGAGGCGTGGTCCCCATCAAAGTTCGATCGCGTCGTTTCCTAATTTTCGGGTTCCGTTCCGTTCCGGGCTCCGTGTCTGGGTCCGTGTATGTGTTTTCTGTTTTCTTTCTTCGGATTTCGGGTTTTGGTTTTTTGGTTTTTGCTAAATGCACTCCGAGATGCAGATGTATATTGCCTGGGGCGGAGGGGGCGTGGCTGCAGCTAACTACTGACGAGGTCGTGAGTATCACTCAAATTGCCTGGCCAACATTCATCATGGGGCCATCCAGCGTCCGAAAAACAGTAAATGTAACATGTGAGCATTGGGGTGGTCCCGCTTTATTGGTCTGATATTGGCCTTAACATGCTTATTGGTAAGCTTTAGTTGAGTTAACTTGGTCAGTGAAAGCGAGGAGATGCTTCTGAGTCTTGTTGGTTGAAAAGCCTTTAATCAGCTCGTTACTGAGGTTGAATTTGTGAGTTGACTGGACTTTTAATAAAGGAGTCTTGATTGATTTCCTCTTGAAGATCTAAAAAATAATCTTTTAGGTCTTTTTTTTTTAAACTTATGAAATTTTGTAAACCGCTTTCCCCTTTTATGTTAATATTTTTTTATTTCTATGAGGAATTCGATAAGAAATTAGATTAAAATATAATTTTAATTGTACTATTTTTGTTGCAAATACTTTTTAAAAAATCGTATTAAGATCTTTTATTAAGATCTTGATAAAATTTGCCTAATATGAAATAAAATTTAAGCAAATAATTCCAGCTTATTCTGCTAGCAAGAATATGCTTTCTAGTTATTTTTAAGCTTTAAAACCATACTTAAAAAAAACCCAAATACATAGTGGTCCACCCTACTAATCCCAGACTCCATTCGGAGCTGTTGCATTCGAGCTGTTAGTTTAGCCGGCTGAAGGGGCGTGGTCGTTCAGCGCTGAACTCTTTTGGCAGAGACGACGTCGTTATATATGAGACTCGGTAATGGACCCAGCTCTGGCACATATTCGAATGTGAGCTTGGAGGGACCACTTGTCTCCAGCGACAGTTTCCCACTTTCTCACCTCTCCCAGAGGAGCATTAGGAGCAGGAGCAGTAGGATGGGGACTGCTAAGGGGATGGGGGGCCAGGCAATAAAAAGTTCAGCGCAGGGACAGAAACAGACCCACATGAGCGGTGCAGTCCGCAGGAGTTGCTCGAGAGCTTTTCATTACTTTATTTTCGAGTCTCTGGGCCCAATCGGAATCTGTCTTGCCAATAACAGCAAATGCCACCAACAACAGGCAGCAGCCAGCAGCCAGCGAGCAGCGGACTTGCATTGCTCGTTTAAATGCGGCGTCGCAATCGCATTCGTTGTTTGAAAATCCAAAATAGACAGACGGAAAAAAAACAAGAAATAAGTATATTACTATTACTACAGACGATAAAGGTTAGACCAGGTAAGACGAAACAATAAATACTCTTTGAAAAAGATAATAAAATTGTTGACACTTTAAATGAAGCTTGAATTAAGATTAAGGATTAAGGACTACTTAAAGGTGGTCTATGAACTAGTTATATAATTTATTTTAGCTTTGAGTTACTTTAAGAAACTTGTATTATCAAATATATAGGATTCCAAGCTTTAACCTAAACTAAAACAATAAAAAGTTATACCGAACTTCCCCTTTCTTATCCAATTTAAAACTCATAAGCTAGAAATTATGTCACAAAAAACTCAACTTTTTCGAATGGGAATTTTCTTATCTTATTGCCAAAAGTGTAAATCAATTAATTTTCTTACCGAATAAACAAATATGTTTGCATATTCCACATACTAATTTAGGCAACACCTGATTATGGGTTATTTGATACTTTATTGGCTTATTCAACATGAGCTTGAGGAATGGGGTTAGCTGGAATATTTAAGATGCTGTCATCAAGTAAGCAGTCGAAAACAGCATAACTATGATTAAAAATAATATAACATCAAAGAAAAATATTTTGATCAGCTATTAAAATGATTTATAAAAGATTTTTGGAATCTATTTCTTTTAAAGAAATATGGTATAGGTTTCTAAAGTTCTCCTTAAGATTTACCGATAGTAAAAATCTACCAAAATAGATAACAGATTGCCATAAATTTCTTGATACCAAATTTAAGACATTCAGGCCTCAAGAACGAATTAAATACCCAAGAACCTGTTTATATATAGGTTAAATTTAATGACAATTTGTTAAGGTGAAGATATACTTCCGATAAAATAAATCTTCGGAAATTTAAGCCACTCTCACACACTTAATGAACCCTGAAATAGGGTATAAGTGGTCTTAGAAGAAAACGAAGCAGCTGGTGGAGCTGGAGAAGGATCAGGAGGTGGATGGGATAGGAAAAACAGAAATCGTTTTTGCGCAATCCCCGCAAATCTGATAAGCAGTTAGAGAGCATTAGACCGGCCCAGCACACACTCCCAAACGAGCCGGCGAGCAAACAGACAAACGGAGAAACACATCCAAAGAGTCTGGCTCAGTTTGAGCCAGAGTCCCAGCTTCGGCCTCGGCTTCAGCTTGAGTCTCAGCATCAGCATCAGCATAAAGCCAGCGTCAAGTCAAAATCCCCAACTGGCCCGACCGGGACTGACTTTTGAGTGTTGCGGCACTGACTGGGCTTAGCCGCAGACCTGGAGCTGGCCCCGGCTCCCAGCTCCCAGCCATTGCCTGTCCTGTCCTCCTCCCCAGATCTCCTCCAGATCTCCGGGCCGTCTCCTCCGCGCCCCATTGATGCTCGAGAGTCGCGACGTAACATGCAACATTACATGCCTATAATTTGTTTTCACACAGCAGGACGTTTTCACTCCATAAGACATCAGAAAGAGGTCTTAAATGGTCACATTACTGCCATTTCCAACAGCGTTCAAATGGCAGCCAGCCAGCCGAGGACTGGCTGCATCTTCTCTAGCGATTGGTGCCCGTGTCTCCATGCCAGTGTCTCCTCCAGTGCCTCCAGTGCCTTTTGGCCAGATCTATGCTACACAGCCTTTGGCCAATGCAATAATGTTTGCTAACTGTTATTTAATATAGTCATTATTTGGCCACAACTTGTCCCACTGAGCAAATGGCACTCCATTCCCCAATTTACCAACGCATCCCCCGCGGCATCCTACACTGTCCTCCAGTTCCTGCTCCCAGATCCCAGCTTTAGGCACCCTCCTCCTGCCATTCACCGTTGCCTGTCGAACTTTGGCAAACGCAATCTGGGAATATTGAAGAATACACTGTTAACAAAAGAGAGTAAGCTAGCCCGGTAAGCCGAAGTTTGTACGTCCTTAAAGTTTGCAGTTGGAAGATGGGAATAAATTTAAAACCGATCATAACTAAGCAATCAATATGTTTTGATAAGAACTCTTTAGCCAAATTTTAGCTTTTAGATATTATAACAAAGCGAAGAATGGATACATTTTAATTTGATTTTAATCTAAGGATTAAGCGTTTTATTTTATTACAAATAAAAGAAAAAACTAACAAAAAATCCATACAATTTTAACACTTGAAATGTTATATATGTTTTTTTAAGAAACAATAAAATTTATACCATTAAAGAGGATACTAGTAGGATAGGATAGTCAGTAGTTATCAACGCTGTGAACAAGATTTTTTAGACTCGTATAAAGTATGAATGTCCGTATGTTATTTTATGTGGAAACTAAACGAGCATTTTATGAATCGCTGAATATTTTCCAACCAACCTATTAGAGATAATTATATAATAAAGCAATAAATTTAAAGAGTCTTTAACGCATAATTAAAATTTAACCAACCAAGAAACTTTATTTTTGTTAAGCGAATCGTTAGCCTTAACCTCAGCCTTGTTAAAAACAGAATAAGAGATTAATCTTTCCTCGATGTAGGATTTTTAACATTGACAAATGTTTCTTTTACAGCGTCAAAATGTTGAATTACTATTGGTTTCAGTGCGGAGAACACGGCCTCTAGCCCGGGATGGCCGGGGATTGCTCTTGGCTCGCTGCACCGATGATCGAAGGCACAAGTGCCCGCCTGTCGTGGCGCCCCCTGTTGCATTCGCATCTTCGGCTAAGCCCCAATTTGGATTATTTGTAGACATTAAATAAGCTGCGGCCACTGCAAATGCAGCAGGAATTAAGTCGCGCCAGAGTTAAAAATATCCGCGAGACGTCTCGGGATTGTCCCATTCGCGGCTCCTAGATCGAGTTGAAGCGATAAAGGTGCAGCTGCAGATCGCTCTTCGTGGAATGGAGATGGAGCTGTAGCTGGAGCTGGAGTTGGAGTTTGGTAAAAGGCATCTTTACACAATTCAATTGAGTGGCGGACGGGGCATTTACATATGAATATACCAAGGGTCCTTTACCGTTATGGCCAGTAACAATATAATAAGAAAACAACAAAGCCAATGGCCAACAGGCAACTACCAACAGCGGCGGCCCACACTAAACAAGTTAACATTAACCGACGGCAGCAGTCAACACCAGCAATACCAATAACAATAACAATACCAATGGCAATAGCCACAGCAGCAGCAGCAGCAACAGCAATAAAAATAAAAACAAAACACGAAGCGCAGAAGTATCTTCAAAATACACTTATGCTGTCTTTTTATGGCATATCTTTTACTTATTTGCCCGCACTTAAGGCGGCGTTCGTCTCGTCGGCCAAAGCTGCTTTTTCAGATTTTTCTCCTCTTTTTATAATTTGTTTTATTTTTATTTCAGATTTTTTCCGATTTGTCTGCGAGCCTCTTTGGTTTTGTTTTTATTTTTTCATTTTTTGTTTTGTTTTTTTGCTTTTATTTTTATTTTTGTAAATGAAATGAAATCGAAATATGGGTCGTCGGCGCGCAGTCTGAGTGTCCGAGTGCGATTCCGATTCCGTTTTCGAGCCAGTGTCCCATCCATCGCCCACTTCCACTCCCCCTATTAACCCCTTCAGAAGAAGCAAAAAATAAATAAATAAATGAGTCAAAAAAGGGAGCATTAAAAGGTCGAAGCAAAGATACCCTTGAATGGGAAAAGGGTCATAAATATAGAACACCAAGACCAAGCCAAGGCTTAAATCTAACTTTTCAGATAATAAAAATAAACATAAATCCCTAAGAACTAGAATATATATTTTGTAGTTCTGGGCTTATTTCTTAGATTTTTAAATTCCATTTTCGTTGGGAGAAATTTATGGGAATTTATTTTCAGTTGAAGGAGCCTTTAAAGTCAAAAGGAATCATCAAGGAATTAACATTTTTGTAAGAATTATGTTGCATATTTTTTATAAAAGCTCATATATATTTATGTCCTTGAATAATTACTTAAACAGGTCCTTAGACCATATATAACATGAAACAAACATTTTAGACAAAATAAATACAAGTTTCCCAAATCTTATCACTTTTTTCGAAAACATTCAAGCTATGTATTGCAAATTTTTAAATGTAAATTAATAAAAATCCATTTATTGTTTGCACATTTTAGCTAACCGACAAACCCCTGATTCAAGCCTCAATACCCCAAAAACCAGGGAGTTTGTTCACAAGCTCCTGATCTCGAAACACACTTCCAAAACACAAGAGATGCGAGCAAAATTTCGAGAGCAATATTATTGGCACGAATTATTAACCTTTTCTTTGGCCGTGTTTCTGTTATTTCTGTGTTTGCCTCACTTTTTTTTCGGTGGTGCACTTTAAGCCCACATCTTCTCTGTTGGCGAGAAATTGGCCCAAACATATACATACATATGTACATATAAATGGATGTACGTAGCTACGTATGCGGAATGAGCTCCCAATTCGGCACGAAAGATCGTTCCAATTGGAACATGAGACTGCGGCGCCTGCACATTCACACTCTTTTTTTGTTCAAATTATTTTTTGCATTTATAAATTTAAAGAACTCTCACGGATATGGGTTAAAATCGCAGCTAAAGGTGGGTTGGTTAATTAAAGTGAGCTGACCTTGCCCACGGAGTTTGGGGCTGCGCCGGGTGTTAGTGTTAGCGCCGCCCTTGGCTGATTTTTTGTTAATATTCGTTAGTTTTTCGATTTATTTCGATGATGAGCATTCAAACCGCGAAGCACGAATCTGCTTGGATCGCGGTTATTCCACCTGATAACTGATTCACGCGCGTTTACGTTTTTGTTTGGCGCCGATCGCTCATCCGCAGACACATCCGAACACGGCCAAATGTAATTGCAAATTAGAGCTGGAAACAAAATCCAATCCGAATTCTACGGTTCGGCCAAGTCAAGATATATAAATAAATACAATACAGTCTCGTCGGCTGCGGCAGCGATCAGGTTTTAGTCTCTTAACGTTCGATGGGTGCTCGCTGGCCTTTTGATCGCAACACGAACATGTTGCATTTTATTTTAAAATAAATTATTAAGAAAAATTATTAAATAATAAAGAAAAAGTAAACATATAATTTTAAACTGTAAATTGTTTTAAATTGAATTATAAAACAGCTTCAACTCGTTAAAATCCCATGGAAATTCTAAGGATTAATCCGCACACTATATTTTCGTTTCCTTTCCAGTTCCTAGGCTGAACCCTTTCGCTCTCAATTAAAGTTAAAGGTTTGTTAAAGGTCTCCTTAAATACCACCTTATTCTTCGTATATCTTGGGCTGTCGGTGAACAGCTAGTGATCTTCAAACCCAACATATAGCAGGTTGCGATCAAACAGCCAAACGCGGTTCGATGCTCGCAGAAAGCTTGTACAGTGGAGTCGATGATGACTATTTAACCAAATATTATTACAACATTGTTTAAAACTTCAAAATTAAACTATTTGTAAAATTTTTCTCAGTAGACTTGGCTTTTTACTACAATTAATATCAGAACAAAACGGCAATAGTTCTTTAAAATATTCCAGACACACACATCTCACACATCTTTTACATTCGTGTTGTCCCCAAAATTCGAAGCAAGAACTGCTGTCGCCCGGCCTGGAAAGTTGATCCTTTAAATACAAATTTTAACAACTCAATGGACAGCCACAAGAAATCGGGTAAGGTTTATCTATGCCAATATCTTGATATATGCGTAAAATTAAATCCTTAATTTTCAGATGAACACTTGGGCCAGGCCTCATCCAGCAGCAGTCGTCACATCATGTGGAACTTAAGCGAGGAGGACAAGAAGGAACCCCATGGCCTCATCCCTGCGCCCGGCGAGCACCGGCTCTCCAAGGAGGAGTCTAGCAGCCAGACGTTTGTTGAACAGAAATCGTCCTCAGCTACAGCACTGCCGGAGCTAAAGGAGCTCACATCTAAGGAACGAGCTATTACCCATTGGCGTCGATTCTTTAACGAAATAAAAAAGCGGCAGGAGGAGCAACTTAGCCCGGCTTTACGCCGTAAGCCTTCCCACGAATCGGTGAAGGACAAGCAGAGCAAGGATTCCCAACTGTTCTCGGGTCTAAAACTAGAGTCCTTTAGCCTGCCGCCGCAGCAGTTGTGTGTGGTGCGAGAGGAAGCGCCAAGGTTCGCCCAGGGCCTACTCAAGAATAAGGACTCTGTTTGCGACCTAGAAATCCCCAAGAAAAGCCCATTGCTTGATAAGGACACCAATCCTTCGGAGCAGCAGAGCATGGAAAGCGGACTGATCAGTGTTAATATGTCAGCGCCCTCGTTTGCGGAAGAGTCGCGTAGAAAGACATCCCAGATCAAGCGCCGCTCAACGAAGAGCCAGGTTTCCACCAGTACAGATGAAGTCTCGGCCACAGCCTCGAAGGCTAAGAAGTCGCCCAGCATCAGCAGCGGGAGCACGGGTCCCCATTTTCCCAACTTCCGGCAACGGCAGCAGGAGCTACATCGCTATCGCGTCCTCATCGAGCAGCGGCGCCTGGATCTTCTCGAGCTTAGGATCGCCCGCGAAAGGGAGGAGGCAAAGCAGTACATGATTTTGTTCCAAAAGAAAATGCAGATCAAGGAGTGCATGATCCGGGCGCATGAGGCCAACAACTGCTCGAATGTTTAGGAATTTCCGTCTTCATAGCCACTAAATCCATAGTCACTTGTACATAATTCAATAATTCCCAAAAAGAAATCATCAAAACATCTTAGAAAATAAAAAACACAAATTCAAAAACTAATTAATAAAACAATTATTTAAGGTATGATTTATACAGGAGATCTTAAGTGGGTAAAGCTTTATATTAAATCGGAGATAGGCTTAAAATGCATTAATTTCAATTCGGGTAAAATATTATTCGGTTAATAAATGTGAAGACATTAAGTTTTAAATGTTGTTTTCTCAATATGAATTAGGATTTTTAAGATGAATGCCTTTTTGGGCATTGAATCCTTGATTCTCTAAATTGATATTTATGGATTTCTTAATGTGACAACATCTTGGACAAATTAAATTTTAAATATAACGTAATTTGGTATTTTTTTAACGAAATTTGAATAAAATACAAGTGTGACCAGCTACACAAGGCGAGGGAAGGCGTTTTACGGTTTTAGGCGTAGAAGCCGGCGGGCACTCTTACTCTCCGGCTTGATTATCTAAACATATATTTTGTTCTTTTAAAAAAGTATAAAATGAACTTAACAGCTAGAGTTGTGGTAAATAGATTGGCGCAGCAGTGCGCCTACAAGCGAATTGGTAAGGATTCCACTTTTTCCCTCCCGCATTTAGTCATCAATTATATGTTTTCAGCCACATTCTCCACGAAGCCTGCCGAACATGCTGTCCCGGCCCAAGATCAACCAAAGAATGCGGAGGTCCCAACAGCGGCGCCCACTCAAACACCCCCAGTACCACCCACCACGACACGCAAGCCCATAATTCCGGCCAACTATCGGTTTGTCTATCCCGAGTTCCTGCCGGATCCCAAGGTGGAGTGGAGGAACTCTATCCGCGAGAAGCTGGAGCGCCTGGACATGGTGGAGCGGCGTAAGCAGATCGATCTGCCGGAGTTCTACGTGGGATCCGTGCTGGCTGTGACCAGCTCCGATCCCCATGCCGCTGGCAAGACCAGTCGCTTTGTGGGCATCTGCATCAATCGGGATCGGTGCGGTCTGCGCGCTCGCTTTGTCCTGCGCAACGTGATAGACCACCAGGGAATGGAGGTGGTATACGAGCTGTATGACCCCACCATCCAAAAGGTGGAGGTGTTGCGACTGGAGAAGCGCCTGGACGACAGTCTTTTCTACCTGCGCGATGCTCTGCCCGAGTACAGCACCTTTGACGAGAACATGGAGGCCGAGCCGTTGGAGGAAGGCGCTCCGGTGCCAGTAAATGACATTAAGGTGGTGCTACGTCCCCGTCCCTGGCTGGAGCGTTGGGAGCGACAGAATCTTCGAGGCGTGGCCAACATCGATCAGTATCTGAAGGACAAACATCGTCTGTCGTCGGCCAGGGTGCAGAAGCCGTGGGAGAAGTACGATATGATGAAGCACTACCGCTCCACAATTGCCGAGGAAGAGCAGACGGAGATCTTCGCCGAGGTGCACACGGAGCTCCACAACCTGGAGCTGCAGCGCAAGCGGAACAAGCGGAAGCGCACTTTCCTGAAGCCCAAGCATCTGGCGTAAAATTTCTCTTGTTGTCCATTTTGTAGATTAATAAACCAGGAAAACTGTTGAAAGACAATCGTGTAAATCACTCTAAAAATATGCTAGAAATATCAACGAACTACAAATTGGGATTTCTTAAAAATCTTTGAATAACTGTATATTATTCAAAATTATCAATCCTTTAAATTCATAATTTTCTTCAGGGGCACAATTTGAAAGCAAAGCCTTGAAGGACATTTTAAATTATATTCATAGGAGTCAATCACGCACGTCTTCGTCTTGGGATAACGCTAAATTAATTAGTTTATTAGTCATAATTGTAGTGTAGTGCTAGCAGCTAAACGCAGATTAATTTACAATGCACACATCACATGATTAATAAACGCGATACTTGTAAAAGTTGACAAAGGATATCGTGGCATTCCAGCCGATTATGGTGACGACCAGATACAAAAGGAAAATGATGGGCAGGGCGATGAGTATGATGCGAGTGTTCTTTAGATGGGGAATGCCTGCAAGAGCAAAGAAAATAATTATCGCGTACATTACACACACAAATTAACGTACAATTGTAACCCAAGAAAGTGATGTACACGTAGTAGCCCATGGCCAGCAGCCAGAAGGTGTTGCCCAGGAACCGTGAGATAAACCACGTTTGGCTTATCAGCCAATTGTAGAAGAACAGCTGGATAAAGTGCAGCAGCATCAGTGGCGGAAAGAAGGCGTTCAAGTGCACATCGAAGGCGTAGCCCCACTCAATGTCCGGCTCCAGACTATTTTTGCGCAGATACCTATTCGTTACCGCCCAGAAGAACGAGGCGATTATGATGCCCACAAAGATGCAGTCTACGAACACCACGTAGAAGATGAAGGAGATGCTCTGCCAGAAGGAGAGGCCCAGGACATACGCAAAGCCCAAAGAAGTGACTGTTGAGGGAAAGGAAATTAATTATTAAAGACATTTAAGAATTAAATAATATTGTGCATAGAAAACTTGTATCTAGATAAGGTACGAAATCTATCTGTACAATGAAAGATCTTCTAGACAGATCATGATTACTTGCGATTTCTCAAAATATGAGTAATAAGAGCACGTAATCTTATTGGAAACTTATGAAATTAACACAATATTCGACACTTCCCATTCCCTTGTGCTTAGGATTCCGTGTATCTAGACATGCTACCCATACACAGATTCATCTTAGCACTCAAAGTGCCAACTTACCACATAGGCAGACCACCAGGAGCACCAGAAAGGCTGGATCATCGCGGGCGAACTGTGACTTGGTCTGTTTCCGGTAATTGAAGTTCCGGTACACCTTTTGGGGCGCTATAAACAGGTAGAGCATCTGCCACAGGGCAAACTCGAAGTCCATCTGATTGAATTTGAGCAGACGTCGCAGATATTTGTAACTCTTTGTGGTCGCCGAGAGGCAGTCCCTCCGATGGTTCGCCGGCGGCGGCAGCGGCGAGTGGAGTCGCGAGGCGCTCGAGTAGCCGGACACCACCGACGGCGTTGGCGATTGCGTATACTTAACGTGGCTGTATTGACTCATTCTGTTTTGTTTTAAAAACCTAAATTGTATGTTTTCTTCAGCAACGGAGCTGCGCCCAAAGCGCCACGAAATACCAATTGGTTTTGCTAAATGTACTAAAAATTGCATTAAGAAAGTGGTGAACTGGTCTCACCTATCGCTGAACAGCTGATTAGAGATGGGCGTGACAATGGTACAAATACAATTTGTATATCGTAAATGTATTATTAAATGTATAAACTAACATAAAACTATAATATTGCATAATATATAAATTTATCTTATATATAAATTATAGTTTACTAAATATATACAATAGAAATCGCTCTTGTAATAATAACAACTTATATGTCGTGCTGGTTCGTGCCTCTGAAAACAACACGTCCATCTCTAAGCTGTTATCTGCGGGAGTGTCAACTTGTCAAATTAAATTGTGAGACCGTATCATTCCTAGCTTGTTATTATTCTCGTTCACAAATTCCAAGTTTCGACAGCCAAATATAATTGTTTAAACCCCTTAATTTTGCGTGCAGGGTGAGTGCTCTTTATTCTTACCATTTGCCAAGCGACCGCAGGGAACCGATGTCTCCCTTTTGCAGCATGATCCTGAGCACGAGTGTCAAGTTCCTGCGTTTGGCGCGGCTGCCAATACGTAATCTGCACCAGGGGCGGCTTCCCTCTGCCCGCCAGTTTACCGGGAATCAGGCGAACTTCATTTTAGAGTCGCTGGACAACCGTGAGCTGATACGCGTTCACGGCTCCGAGGTCGTGCCCTTCGTGCAGGGCTTGGTGACTAACGATGTGTCCAAGATTGGGTCGGACGACGGCCCCGCATCGATCTACGCCCACTTCCTGAACAAAGGCGGTCGCGTGCTTTTTGATACGCTCATCTACCGAACGAATAGTCCGGACACTCTGCTGGTGGAGTGCGATCGCGAAGCCGCATCGGACTTGCGGCGACACCTGCGTCTATACCGCGTCCGCCGGCGCATCGAGGTCGACAGTGTGGACGACGAGTATACAACTTGGGTGATATTAAACCCCAAGACCGCGCCGTCCACCCCAACTAGTTCGAATGCCGAAATCTTTGTGGTGCCAGATCCCAGGCTACCCGCTCTGGGTACACGCATCCTGGCACCCGCCGACATGAGCAGGACCCAGCTGGCCAAGTGTTTCACCGCCTCCGGCACAGCTACGACCCCCACTGCAGAGAGCAACTACCAGCTGCTGCGCTATACGCTGGGAGTTGGCGAGGGCAGCCGGGAACTGCCGCCCGGCAAATGCTTTCCCCTGGAGGCCAATGTGGATTACCTAAATGGCGTGAGCTTTCAGAAGGGCTGCTATGTGGGCCAAGAGCTGACGGCTCGCATCCACCATTCGGGTGTCGTTCGCAAGCGATACATGCCCATCCGCCTCACAACTCAGCTGGATGCGGGCTCCAGCCATGATGTCACCTCCGTTGCGGGGGCAAAGGTGGGACATATCTTTGGTTCGGCCGGCAACTATGGTGTGGCGCTGTTGCGAATTGAGAAGGCTCTCAATGGCCCACCATTGACAGTCGACGGCGAGCGGTGCTTTACGGGTCGCCCGGAATGGTGGCCCGAGGATCTGACCAGGAAGAATCGACAGGCGTTCGCCGAATGACCCACGACCTAATTTTAACATAATAATACTAATCATATTACTATTGCATACATATATTGTTATTAGTGTAGTAAAGTCTAGTCTCGTCGAAAATATGCCCAGCTTCCTTTCTTTCTCTTGGTCTTGCAGTGAACCCGGGCTTACATGGAGGCCGACGACGACTTCGTCCTGGACAATGAGGCGGCCGAGATCGAGCGCTTGGACCTGCCTGCTGCCAAGGAGAGTAAAGCCTCCAATCCCGAGGAGGAGGATGAGCGCATAGCTCGCATCGACTTCCAATGCTCCGCCTGCGATATGCACGAGCTTGTACACTATTTTGGAAGGGAGCCGCCCTTTGCGTTGGGTATTAAGTATCCCGAGGATAATTACGTAATGCGGGATCCCTTTCAGGCTCCACCACCACGGTGGCAGGCCAAACCGGAATTTTACATTGCTTTGGGGGCCAAGTGCTCCAGATGCTCCAAGACTATTTGCAAGGATCCTGGCTGCAGTTTTTATTACACGGCCTCCTTTTGCCTGCCATGTGGTCGGGAAGAGCTCAAAAACTGGCCCGTAGAGGCCCAAGCCCGTCTCCGGAAACAGCTCTCAGCCAGCCAAGGTGACAGAAACTGATTAACAAATAATGCTTAGTAAACATTTTTTTAATCATTAAGTATATTTAATTATTTTAAAGTATTAACTTAAGGATTTTTAAAACGTTTAAGAAAATAAAGTATGGACTTTGCTTACGTGATGGCCTTTTATAAATTATTTTTGGATTTCTTTAAATATACACTTATGAATAGAAGGTATTAGAATAGTAATACAATAAAGTCTCCACCAATATCTCATATTTTTCGGATAATTTTAAAGCATAATAAGAACTTTTAATCTTCAGATTTTAGCGAGTTTTGTGTGCGCAAGATATATGGGTTTGGGACATTGCAAATGACCATTTTATATATCATTTCCATAATAAATAAAAAATACATCCTAATAATAACAAATCTTGTATAAGTAACCATTAAATCACAAACCTCTAGGTGGTGTACTAGCAGGATAATTCCAATAATTAGTGTCATGTTCATTCGTAGAATGGCGAGATACGTTTTACTAACCTCCACAATGAACATAATTTAATTACATTCCTTTTGTTGTGGAAATTCATTTAGTTCCAGTACACCTTTGTGTTATTTCTAAAATATTAAAATGTTTCAAAACCTAAAAAATAAATAATATCTTAAAATTATAAATTTAGTATGAAGATTTGTTAACCTGTTAAGAACTATCATAAAAAAGTTTTATTAAACTTTAAAAATATGGATAATATGGAAGAAAAACTTCACAGAAGTTACATCGCTAAAATTGTAAATAAAAAACGTTACATTTTGTTTCAGAACGCAATAAATTTCAGCATTACAAAGGTTTAATATCAAAACTTTCTAGATGAGAGCGGCTTACAATAAAAATCGGTCCCTTGATCTGAGCAAAACATGCGTTAAACACCCACAATTGCTGGGCAGTTCAATGGAACCGGTCAGTTTCAGCTGCTTGTCCCACAATTAAGGCATCATTCAACGAATTTTGTTCCAACCCGAACTCCTGATCGTTGATGATCAACGGGCAGCGAGCACCGGTCTACCATCGGTCCATGCAATTTATGGCACGATGTCCAAGCAATTGCGCCGAAAGACAAAAAACAATCTTTATCACATTTATTGCAATGCCCCAGACCTTTTGTCAACGATGCCGGGGTTCAAAGACAAAGGGCAAGCGGGTGCCAAGGAAAAAGGTCAGAAGATGACCCGAAGGATGCCAACTGAATGCACAAAAGGAGCAGCGCGCGCGCTTCTCTCATATCCCTTCTCCCATCTTTGAGGTCGTCTTAGAGGTCAAGTTTGAACCTATTTAGAAAATTTCTAGGGTCTGAGGAAATTAAGGAAAACTCCGCAAAAAAAAACACTCTATTTGAATCAAGCTGAGATTTTTGTTGCCAAGAAACCGATCCTAACTCAACCCAGAGTGAGTCGAGTCGTTCGTTAGGGGTTGTCTCTTCCGAAATCGAGTGATCTGCACTCAATTCTTAAATGAGTTGAGTTGATCTATAGGGGTTGTTAGGTTTACTCTCTCTGGAGAATATATTCGCTCTTTTCCAGTTCTAGTGAGTGACTCAGAATACCCACTTGGGCGATGGCCATCGATCCTTGTCCACGCAGGACACTTCCGGATCGCATTCAATTGTAATGCTGCAACAATTGCGCTTTTCACTGGATTCTCTCTATTTGTTTGTCTCTTCCGATTGCTTGTCACAGTTGTTTCTTCTATTGGTTTTTTAGCTCATGTTACCTTCTTTGTTTCGATCATTGTCTGATCCTGGCTGCAGCCAGGATAAATGGCCAAAATTGCCCTGGCATTCCCTACTATCCTATAGTATCCAAGCGACAGCCGTCGGAAATCTTTTGGCGCCCATAAGAATTAAACGAAAATTAAGCGCAAACATGAGAATCCTGTCACATAAATTGTAATGTACGCTGCCTGCACCTTGCCCTCGACTATTTTTAGTCCTTCGGGGCAGCTGTGTAGGCTTTACACTGGGCCTTACACAAAAATTAGTCCATCTGCAGTCGAGTTATGCGCTGCTGAGGCTGCTGCTTGATTAACACATGTCCTGGCCAATGCGGGCGTTTCCCTGGCGTGGCGAACAAGCACTTCAGATGGCATGGGACTCGTCCCATGTGCAGTAGTCCTCCGTCGATATGTTCGTGCCTGGTTTGTTGATGCTCCTAACTCATTCATTATGAATTGGAGGTGTTAAATGTGCCACATGCATCTTGTAGCCACCGTTTCTCGCGGTGTCGTGTGCAGTTCGATGGGAGAAACCAACAAGAAAGAGTTGCTGGTCTGTGATTCCAGATGCGGTTTATTTCTTTGGGGTATCGTTTAGGTTTAATAAAGTACTACTTTTTTTAACTAGTGAAATATAGAAGTGACTTTTCAGAGCGTATAATGTATTAATAGTCAGCATGTTTCTTTGTTTTTGAGCTATCTTGTTAGGACTTTCTGTATGACACACTGTTTCACGGATGATCTTAAGAGATACCTAAATAAATATTCATTTAAAACTGGAGACGTTACATTATAGCTCTGCTAGGAATAATCTGGCAAAATAGTTAAGTGTTTGTTTCTTTTGTTTTCTGTTTTCAGTTATATCTTTGTTGTCCATTAAAATAAACCCTTAAATCTTAAACCCTTCTGTGGCAATGATAATTCACTAAAAATATATGGTAAATATTTTAGAAACCATCAAAATGTTCTAATAGTATTTGTTTTCAATTCAAATTGTGAAAAAAATCGTGTGTACAAATAATTAATCTTCCCATTTTTATGCCATTTTCAATGCCTTATTGAATCATATTTTCCATTCAGTTTCGCTTTTCCTCGGCCTTTCTCCAACCTCCTCATCCCCGAAACCAACCGTTACACCCACAAAAACGCAAAATCGAAGATTAATCATGCTCCATAGAGAATGCCACAAGATTGTGATCGTGGACATGGGGAAATCGTGGGAACAACAATGGCTACAAAACGCTGAATCAATCATAAGACGCGCCAATCCTCAAGGAAGTCGAACAATGCGCAGGCGCAGAGCCAAAGATTGGGATCGGGCCTGAGGTTAGGGTCGAAGGTTAGTAAGGGTGAGAAGCGGCAGGAGACTAAGGAGCAGGGAGCAAGGACTCGGGTCGCAGGGTGAGGCAATATTGCGCGTGCGCAGCGCACGCTCCCATTAAATGTTTACGCTATTACGCTCGGGAAATCGGGAGCCGAAGGAGCAGGCAAGGAAATGAGCCTATTATAATGCCTCGAGTCCCGACACCGACCCCGACCCTTCTTATGACTTCGATTTCCCTAAGACTGCGACGGCGACCCCGGAAAACACAAATCTCTTGCGCGCCAACACGCGACATTTACATTGCGATGAGAGTCCCGAGACCCGAGACCCTTGTGGACCCCTGGATTTCGACTTAGGGTTGATATTGCTGCCGCAGAGTTAGTCCTTCCCGCTTCTCACAAATGATTTTCTTATGTCTGCTCCTTTGGGATTTGAGAGTCCGGAATGCGGTGTTTGCTTTCCCTGGAACTGAACCCCCTCTCATTCAAATGAGTTGAGCTCCTTGGGCGATGCGATGTTTGTGTTTAGTGTGATCTTTAGCAGCTTGACATCTGCCCTCGGTGTCTCGGTCTGGAGAGTTATGGAGTTATGCTCTAATTTCTGGTAGTTCTTAGTTAATTTTCCATCCAGCCAAATTTGTTGTGCTCCAAAGGATCTATAGCTGGGGGGCTGCGCACTCCTTTAACAGCTGCTTCACGAAAATTATGTCCTTAAAAATATGTATATTACTAGGGTTCTTTTCAGAGTGTCCTTGATAAGTCCCTAGATCCAAGAAAAACAGCTTAACTGAGGTCCTTGGCTAAATGTGAGCTCAAATTTAATGGCAATTGCGCACGCCTTGGCAAAAAAGAAAGCCAGGACCTTGGGACTTATCGGAACTGGCCCATCGGATGATCGGACTCTGATTTCATGGCCGTCCGCTTAGGAGGACAATGAGTGGATCGGTCCAATTAGGCAGGATAAAAAACTTCACTTCTGCTAATCCCGTCAGCGTGTGATTGGCCTCAGTCTTGGCCTCCGATGAATGAACTGGGAAATTGGAATTCAGATTGAGAACTCAGATCGAGATCATAGACGACACAATGTGACAATGTCACGGTTATCGATGCAGAAACACGAACGGACCCGTGCTCATCTGTTGTGGTTTGGCGGCGCAGAGGAAGTCGATACCAAGGATACGATACCTATCACCCGGCCGGTTGGGTCGCCAGTCCGACTTTGTCCTCATCATCGTCGCCTTTGACTGGCGGCTGAATGCGGATTGTTTTTGTAGCCGTCGGCCGCTGGCTGTCAGTCAGCTGAGGCCAAACCGGATGGAACTCGAAAATAATAAACAATATACGCACATGTATCCTGTGCCAGGATATTAATGTATACTCTAAAAAAAATCTTGTTTAGTTTTTATTTCAAAAATGTATCAAAAACTTCCGATAATATAATTGATAAGTCACTCTTAAAAAAAGTAATTTTACGAGGAAACTACATTAATCCAAGCAGTAAAACTGCAATTAACAATTTAAATAAATATAAAAACTGTTCTTTATACTTACAATAATTTTTCTTAGTGTATTCAAAGGGAAAATAGCTAGGAGTAGGAGAGACAGATTTGCTGATACTTCGAAATGAGATGCAGGCGTTGCTGTTGCATCTCCCACTCCTCGGCATCTTGCCCGGGCACCTCAACCACCTTTCAGCCAAAATCCACTCCTCCTGCCCAGATGGCTGCTCCTACTCCTGCCCCTACTCCCACTCCCACTCCAAATCCTGACCGCGTGCGTGGCCATTGTCCTGACAGCCGTTATTTGAATGACATTTGAATTTTGTTCATTTGCGTCCTCGTGTACCGCTCGTTGGATTTCAATTGTCGGGGCTGTTCTCTGTTCGGCAATCAACGGGCCCTGCGATCGGATCGGAGCGGGGATCAGCATTTGATGTGATGAATTCATTATGCGGACAAAGGACCAGCCAGCGGCAGATGATGGCAGAAAAATGCAATGAGATCTAGGAATTGAATTATGCAGATCCCTAAAAAAGTTGGAAGCTGAATTGCATTGGAAATGATACTGAAGAATAACTTCAAAATCTGTATTTAATTTAATAAAGGGAATACCAAAATATTATTTATGCTAAGTGGGAAATATTTATTCCTCGGTAAACCAATTTGATTAAATAATACTTATTTAAGAAAATATCACGTTCTTCTAGAATATATTAACTATTTTTTAAATAGCGACAAACTGCAACCACGTAAACTCTTGTCATTGGAAGTAGTCCCGATGAAACAATTAACAATTAAAAAAAATGACAAGGCTAATATCTTAAAAAGGAAACAAGGCAATGAATGTTTTAAATTTATTTGCAATGTAGGGAACTACTATTTAATAATTATATAAAATCTAAATAAACAACAAATAAAGAAAACATTATAAGCTATTAATCCACACAACAAAAATCACACCCCTCCGATAAGGAACCCTTAATAATGTCCAATAAAAAATCAACATCCCCCTAAAAAACCGATCATGACACACAGAAAACAACGGCCATGTAAAAATCAGCTCTATCTAATTCCCGATAAAGGTCAATTACATAATAATGGCTTCATTTCGAGCATCCGATACAGCAATTACGATTACCATGTCAACTTTTTTACCCTCCCCAGTGGCCATATATAAAAAAGGACTCACCCCATATGCATATCGTGTGTATAAAAAATAAGTGCCCTCGTGTTAAGTGGCGCTAAAAATCAAATTAAGGGTGTTTACCTAACAACTCCTCGATTACAACATTACCTAAAAAATATTCGGGGCGCAACAGGCGAGGGACGGGGACGGAAGGATCCGGGAAAGGGAGCAGCAGGATCACACGAGGGGAAACAATGAAAAAACGGAAGTTGGCTTCTCTCCGTCTTTCTTTTTTATGAAGTGTTGCCTTTTTATTGGTGGTTAATTTGAGAGCTCGGAACTCGATGTTTGACGAGGGTAGAGCCCACCGATGAGGATGATGATGATGTCGGTGATGATGCAACAGGCGATGGATAAAAAGATGGAGGGGAAAGGGTTCGGATTAGTTCTATTTTAAGGGCTGTCCATGTCGGATTGCCCAAAAATGTGCTGAAAGGGTAGAGGAGTTGTCTGCAGTTGTCTCGGCACGTTTTCCAACTCTTCGGCTCCTTTTCAAGTTCAATGACAAAGATCTTGCGGTGCCACACGCCCAAAGACTGTCTAATCCCCTTGGCGATGATTGGCTCTTGGCAATAGGGGGACTTGAAAGGGGGGGTCCCAAAATAAATGAAAACAATTCTCAAGCACTTTCCAAACGAAGGGGGCACTCGCCTAAATTTCATTTTGTTTTTATTACGTGCCGTAAATTGGAGTGAAAGGCGATGGAGGAGTTGAATTTGGGGCTGGAAAGTAGGGGCTTGAGTGCGTGTGGCACTTTTAAAAATAAAACTAACAAACTGTTATGAAGTGTGGCTGAGGAAGAGGGATAAAATGGAGTCGGGCCGCCAGCAAAGGGGTGAGTTTCTCAGCTCAAGGGAAAAGTTTCAAAATGGCGACGCTTGTCAGAGGAAAAAGTTCATTGAAACGGAGGAAGAGGAAAGTGTTTTCTAGAAGGTCGCGAAGCGAAAAAGTTTTCAAGAGTTTTGGGAATGGAAAATGCTTTCACAAGGTCATGTTCGTTGAAGCTTAATGTATATATATTTTATTTTTTTTTTTTATTTAATTTAATATAACAGGGCCTTGTACTAGTCTGTCATATATCACAAGGTAAAACTTAACTTCTCAATGAAAATGTATAATTTTTAAGACTATTTCTTATACTTTCCAAAACCAAATTCATCCTCCTATACTCTATCCCTATTTCCATATATTTCTTTAACTTTAATATCTAAATTCTCGAATGAAAAGCAGCTGTTTCAATTAGCAACATTTGGTACCCAAAAAATATCAAAAAAATAACTTACAACAAAAACCAAACAATTAAAAAGGGTTCCAAATTGAAACTGAGAATTTAACACCTTTATTCCGACGTTACTCCCTCATTTTTGGCAAGAGCAAAAATTATTACAATTTTTCCATAGAAAAACCCCGAAAATAATCCGTTTCCCCCCGTTACCAGTGGTGAGTCGAAACGAGTTCCTTGTTGTCAACCACAATGACCAGCTGAAAAATGCTGAAAAGTTAACCCTTGGCAAATCGAAGCCGAAATTTATGCACTTCACTTCGGGCACACAAACACAAATCGGAAATTATTGATGGATGCATGGATGGGCACCTGCCTGGAAAGGGGAAAATCTGGGAGCAAACAGCTGAAAATCAAAGTGAAAACTATGCAATGTGCCAGATGTTTTCTCCCAGCGAAGAACTGCCAAGGCCAACTACTGGGCGGAGGGAGGACTTGGCTTGAACTTGATTCCTTGGTGGACACCTATCGGAAATCCGAGACCCATATCCGCCCATCAAGGACATATCTTAGCGCTGACAACTTGTGTCTAAAGGATCATTTAGCACCTGTAGACCGCCGATACACCTCCCTCCACTCCCTGTTACTGATACATCATCTTCGGGTCCACTCTAATTGCTCACATTACACAGCAACCCACAGCTGACATTCCTACTTCGAACGGATCACAAAAGACCAATAAGTCGATTTAGCCAAATCCTAATAGCAAGGGAGAATCCCGATATCTTTTTTACAGAAACAAACAAAAAACATGTTGCTAAAAAAGTATCTCTTACAGAAAAGGAAAACCTCACCTTACCTTACCTGTTTTTTATTCACATGTCCAACGACCTAAACTCATCCTCTAAAGAAATATCGATCCATTGAAACTATTTGCCAAATGTTTTCCTGGGTTTGGGTTCTCTTCCATTTTTGTTTTCGGTATCGTTATTTTTTTTTTCTTCTTTTTTTTTGCAACCCTCTTTATGAGGCAGTGGTGGTTTGGTTCCCGCACACCTACCCCCATATATTGGCATTGCCATTACCGGGTGGTTTGGGTTTTAATTTTTTGCTTTCGCTTTTTTGAGTGGTTTTTTGTGTGATATTTTTATTGGTGGTAATCGCATTTTTTGCGTGAAATTTCCTGAATTTGGAATTGTGTAATAGGCGTTGCTTTGACTTTTGGGCTACGTTTTGATTGGTTTTGATGTTTCGATTAGGGAGGTTTGCCTTTACTTTTGTATTTAAAAAATAGGGAGAATTAATGTGGTTAATAATTTAAATGAAATAATAAAACATGGCTGAGGAAGAAGATGTAAAAATGTAAATTATTTAAAAATATATAGTTGCAGGGGAATTTTACAATGTTAATATTAATGAATATAAAATCACGATTGTAGCATTATTTTGTAAAGATATATGTATTAAGATTTGTAGAATAAGAAATCATTATAAATGAAAGCCACAGAAAGATATTCATCTTGTAATTCGATTTTTCCTATTGTATCTACATATTTTAACTAGCTTGGCTTGTATCTTTTTTGTTCACCCTTTCCCAGGATAAGCATCTTAACAGCCTCTCTCCCAGGCTTCTATTATTTCAGTGTTGACTTGACGGCATCTGGTGGATGTGTTCCCTGCACAAACAAGAAGTAAAGGCTGCTGGAAGAGTATGAAGCCTCGAAATCAATCGACGGGCCCTCACCAATTTTCGTATTGTTTGTGGCAAACTGACCAAACGAGTCCAGCGTTCTAGTGCAAATATGGGATAGAGGAAAAAAGAACTCGCAGGACACGCGTATCTGTGCAACCCCCACACACACACACACGCACACCCATCCAGGACGAGGCACACGCTGTTGTCAACTTCCTTTTTGCCGTCTCTCCATAACGGATGCTGGACATTATCGATGGAGTGGAATGGGATCGGCAATGGCATTGGGAACGGGCAGCGAGTCCGGAGTCCGCTTGCATATATTTTTAACCTTTTGTTGTTTTTCGTTAACTAAAGTGCCATCAGGGGCAGATGTTTTTTCCATCCAGTCCCAGTCTGAGTTTTTCTCCTACTATATAGCCCCTAGCCTCCTCTTCTCGTTTTTTTTGTCTATCTATTTACATGTAGAGTGGACATGGTGGACGCATTCTGTTTGCCGAACTGTAAAAATTGTTTTGTTACTTTCGCTGTCGCGAGTTTCCTTAGTTTTCTGCTCCCCGCTTTGTTTATTTCCCAATGGGCTAGTGGGTCCTTTATGTATCTCCTGCCAGAATTACTCTCCACCACCACCAGCCTCATCACTATCTTGTAGGTTTCCTCTTCGGCACGGCTTTAATTTTGTATAGTTTTGCATATTCATCAACTGATTCGCTGCAATTAGTTTTGGTTTTTGCTTTTGAATTGCATTTCGGATTTTGCGGTTGAATGGCATAGATGACGGCTACGATGATTAACTATCCTGGTGGGCATTCATAATGCAAGTTGAATGGAGATTTAAGCTGTGGTGGGCCAGTGTATTATTAAACCGCATGTAAATTTGTTTGAAAAGGAGGAAAAAGAAGTTTTTTCGTTACTTTGATGTTGCTTTCATTTAAATTTAATAGGTTCTTTAGTTTGTTGTGCTTCTTAATAATTAAAATAATATATTTCATTCTTTTTACTCTTGTAAAAATGTATACATCCTGCTACTTTGATTTAAAGAAGTATTTGTTTACTTGATTTTTGATATGTATTAGTTTTTTTCTAAATCTAAGAGACTTTTTCAATCTCTCCAATTACTATATTTTGTCCTTATATAATTATTTAATTCCCTGTTTCTGTAGGAGTTTTATAAAAGCCACCCTTAGCCTTTAGTTAATGTATCTATATGATTTACGACACGCGACATCTAGAAAGATGTATTGCCAGGTCTCAACCCTCAAACCTCAGATGGTCAGCGCATCCTTAGCGCTTGTTAGCGGCGGCCATGGCCACTTAAGGATTTAAGGATTCGCTACACCCACCTTAATCCCGCAAGGTCGCACTCCGGTCAGCTGTTGGACGGATCGAAAGGACACTCTCTCTTTCACTCCCACTTTCCTCACTCACTCGGCCAATTCCAGGGAAAAACTGTTTACAGATATAAATTATCCGGGGGTTCAACAAATCCTTAAGGTGGCTCTAACATGACGTCACGCTCGAGGCTCGTCGAAAGGATCGCCGCTCATAATTAACCCACACACAGATGCTGGCGAGGTCCCTTGATCCGGGCGGCCGAACCGATCCTGCCTGTCTGGTAATTTTCATAATTAAAATGCGTAAAGTTGTGGAAAAAAGGAACCGGAGTATATTCGAATTTCTCGGGATCTGAATGTGATGTGGGCGCCGGCCCTTACGTCCAGTGATGCTATCAACAGCTCTGCGAAGGCGGCTGTTGGACAAGGGGTGATCGGTTTTAGGTAGAGGGGGTGGATTGCTAATCATCGGCTGACGCTGCTGCCTCTCCTGCTGCTTCTTGTGGCCATTTGTGAACCCCAGGCGCGTTTTAATCAACTAAACACCCACAACATGCTAGCTCCTGAGTGTTATTCCCGGGGAAAGTGAGTGAAAAACCTTGTAGACCCCTTTCCTCCCTAAAACAGTATGCTATTTTGGTTTTCTATTTTTACTTTTAGGGCCAAGGCGAGCTAAAAATGGCCACCAAAACGAACTGGGAGCAGTCCGAAGCCAATCCCTTGCCATAGCCGTAACCAACACCAAATCCTAGCTCCGAAATACGAAATCCAACAACCCCATCCCAAAATTGCGGAGAGTCAGGGGTGGTGGTTAAACATAAATACCGTATTTATGGCTCTGCTACAGCCCAGTGGGATATTTATGCCAAACGTTATTATTTACAACTACACAGAGGGAAAAGTTACAGCAATTTTGGTTTATAATTTGACAAATGAATAAAAGTATAAGACACATTTTTCAATATTTTAATTAAAAAAAAATACTTGACAGGCAAGGTTTTATATATACTTAAAAAAATATTTCTGTTGTAATTCTTTATGTACTCAAACTGTCAATTTTAAATCGCCACCGATTAAAAATATGCGTTAACTTTTCTAGACTAACCTTGAACAGTGAATATGTAATTCTATGATATTCTTTTTAAATTGGTTTAGAATTTTTTAATTTTAGAGTGCAAAGATAAATTTAAAAAGGAATTCTCGTTGTGCTACATTCTAAAATGTTTTAATATTTCAAAGACAAAAATATTGACTAAAAAAATTGTATGAATTCATTTTAAAACACTTTTTATAATATCCTTAAGTATATAATATCCAAATTTATATATTTTTCCAAAGTGCAATATTAAATTATTCCATTTTGTATATCCGAAATCAGGATATATTGATAACTGTCAGGCGGAAAGGGGTCCAAAATAAAACCTCAAAATTATGCACTGCGAAAGTGTGCCAGACGCGTGTCTTTGTCCTAATCAATCAGAATGTTGAGGGGTCAAAGGTGAGTCAATATCTAGGAAAAAGGAAGAGAAAGAGAGTGCAAAAAACAGCTGCATCAAGTAAAGAAGAGGAGACCCTAACATAACCAAAATTACACCTTTCAAATGGTCAGCAGACGGGCAATTGAACTATTTGAAGAACTCCCAGGTTACAAAGTGGCCAGGACCTTCCTCTCTCCCGTCTCCTCCTACACATCTTTGGGTTTTGTCTATTTTTTTGTCTATTCCGCAAACAATGGCCAGCAGCAGGACGAAAAAAAAGATGCAACAAAGCCACAAGCTGAGATAAGAAGCGGTGAACAAAACCAGAAACTATGGATCGTTAGCTCGGGTCAGGACAATGAGGTTAGGGGACTCATCGTCCCCAGGAACCATCTCCTGCTTCCTGTGATAAACATCTTTCGCTTGCGGCGGCCACAAGCCAAGAGGCCAGCCAAGACAATGGGCAATGGCCAAATTGCCAACTTAACTTCGCTCAAATGAGCAAAGATCTCCGGAGTCCAGATCCAGCTCTAACTTTAATCCAAAGGGGATATGCAAAATCTAATTTACGATAAGATCTACGGATTTTAAGCCATCATCTTGAGCCAGCAGCCAGAACTCCCACCCTTGACTGCCATCGGAATTAATTCCGGCCATAAATATCAATTATTGGAATGTTTTTAATGAGGAAAAACGGCATTTAAACGAAATTTACATGGAAACAATTTCAAGGGAAGCGCATTTTTCTTTTTTTTTTGAACATATTTTCATCCACCAATCGGAATCGAACGACGACAAAAACTATTTTTATAAAATTGAGTTTTCACTCAAGACCCAAGAACTATAGGAGAATTTCCCTCCAAGCACGCGCCAGTTGGCTGAAGTGCGTTCAGCGCATGCGCGCCAACTGAAGAACGCCGAGGATCGATCCCAAGTGATCCCAGGTCTAGAATCCCATGCTGCGTCATCTTCCGCTGCCACTCCCTCGACATCTCCAACGCACGCGCTCATGAGTATTTCATTATTATTATATAATTCCCCCCTCTATATGCAATGCGAATTGTGCGTTTTCACGCAAAATGTCAATAATCCATTAAAATTCGAAGTAGAAAAATAAAGGGCGTCCCGGAGTCCGTCCAATTTGTTTGGTTGCGCCCGCACACAAATTTTTTGTTATATGTTTTTCTTTTCATTTAATAACTTGGGTATTTAGCACATGATGGAACAGTTTTTCTTTTGAAAAGTATGAAATAACTTTACATTTTCCCAATATCTTTGCCTTGGGAGATCGGCTGCCATAAATCATGTCTCAGAGGTCTCGTGTCGACAGTGGGTCCTGGTCAAGCACCAGTCTTTGGACATATGCTAGCATCTGGGCGATGAGTTGGAGATATATATACTATGCAGGGGTTATCCCGAGAATACTAATTGTTTAAGGGTTTTTAAAGAGGTCATAAGCAAGGCAGGGGGTTAAGTATTTATATTGATTTTCTGGGGGGAAAATAAAAATATTTTCAAATGAAATAAAATAATATATTAACTATATAACCCAGAATGTGTAATGAACATTTAAAATCGCCAAAGAATATTGATTAAATCTTAAATTATTTAATCTTTGTGAGGTCAATACCTTCTTAAAAAACCCCATTAAAAGTCACCGTAATTTATAATATCTTAATTTTTATTTCATAATTACATAAAAACATTTCTTGGGCAAATCTTAAGCTACTTTCTTTTACTTAAAAAAGGTTTCGTTTATTTTAAGGATTACACTGGGCTCTCATCAAAGTCTCGAATTTCTTTTCTTGGCTTTGGCTTAGGTTCCTAAAAATATAAATACTAATTTTGATCCGTTCGCTCAGATGGCGGGCAGAACTGCTCGTTTTTAAAAAATCTCTAAATTTGTACTTCTTCTTTCGTCAGTTTCAGTTGCATCGAAAATATTGTCATTGGTGCCAAAGTGTTTTTTTTTTTTTTGCAAAATCATAAATAAAACCTTGTGAAATAATGTATTGAATAAATTTTATTTATTTGATTCGTTCGATTCATTTTCAGTTTTTGGTTTCGACTAACAGAGAATACTGAGAGAATATCAGAATTGAGCATTAAATAAGACTAACATTTAAGATTTAATAATAAAATATACTCATATGTGTATGTGTTATAAACTATATTTTATTAATTTGACTTTGGACTGTTGGTTTCGTTTGCTTGTTTCGCTTGACTTGTCTTACAAATTAGTCGTAACTTAGGACTACCTTTCTCCAATCATCGGTGATAATTTTTTAAACCTTTCTCAGGGTTTTTAGTCGCAAGAGAGGGAGATAGAAGAGAGAGTATAGAGTGAGAGACAGATGGAAAGCGGCTACGGTTCGATACAGTTAGTCTAGATATTTAAACTTAGGGCTAGAATTAGTGAGTTGGTAGTTGCTAGCGGCTTATTTGGCTTATGTATGTACAATTCTCGACAACAAAATAGTTTGGATGGCTTAGTCTACGCATATATACAATTCTGGACAACGATTATAGTGATAATAGTGATAAATAATAATAACAAGGTGGTGGCGGTGCAACTTAGGAGTGCGCGTTCCGGGCCATGTGCACAAAGAGGCCGACGGGTCCGTCGCACTTCTCGCCGCACATGTTGCACTTGAACACGTCGTCGCAGCTGTGGTAGCCCATATGGATGGTGTAGAGCACGGCGTCCTTGAAGAAGATATCACAGTACTTGCACTCGTAGATGGCCCCCGCCGCCGCCGGTGTTCCGGATGCCGGATTGGTAGCACCCGCATTTCCGTTGCTGCTGGCGTTGCTGTTGGTGCTGCTGTTACCGTGGCTGTTGCTGCTGCTGCTGGCGTTGGAGCTGTTGCCGGAGCTGGAGGCCGTGGAGCTGGCACTGGTATTGGCCTGCGGCACATGGGCCGTCTCCATGGACTCGTCCGCCGAGCTGGTGCCCGAGCAGGGCTCCTCGGGCAACTGCTTGTGCCCGGCAATGGGCGACGATGCCGTGGGCATGCCGCTGACTGGTACCTTAAGCTGCTCGGGGGATGTCATTGCCGCCGACTTAAGCTGCAGCAGGGTGTCCAGCTTGAGGACGCGTCCTTTGCGGCGCGAGGCAGTCGTGCTGCTCATCAGCGGCGTGGCCTCTTCCTCCTTCAGCTTGAGATTCATGGCCAGTGGCTGCTGCTGCTGCTGTTGTTGTTGCTCCTCCTCCTTCACCGGCGTACCCTGCGAGAGATCCATGGCGGAGTCCACCGACTTGCGCTCGTACTCGTCCTGCTCCTCCTCATCCTCGTTGTCGCTGTGCTGCTCCTGCTGTTGTTTCTGCTGCAGCTGCTCCCGCATTCGCGGCGACAACTGGGCCAGGACGGCGGCCTGCTGCTGGGCGGCCAGCATCTGCAGATTGAGATTCCAGTAGGGGAAGAAGGCCATGTTGCGGTTCTGCTGCAGCAGGCTGGCCAGCGGCGGCAGGAGATTCGCCGGGCTGGACAGGCTCGAGGCCTGCTCCACGCTGGCCACACTCTTGGCGGGCGAGGCGGGCAGCGGGAGAACGGGAGAGGCCAGGGCAGGAGCCGAGTTGGTCTGGGCCAGGGGGAATCCTTGCAGGGCGGCACTGAGCTGAGATGTGGCTGGCGGAGGCTGCTGCACTGCCTGTTGCTGCTGCTGCGGCTGCTGTTGCTGCTGCGGGGCCACAGCTGCAATGTTGGGCTGCTTCCGGCTGTGGCTGCCACTGCCGCTGGTCACTGGGCCGCCGGACTTGCTCTTGGGACCACGGCGCGTGCCGTAGACATCGATCACCAGCGAGGGATTGGGCGTGCCATCCTCGTCGAGGACCATGCCGGGCTTGTGGCCATACTTGCGCAGATGGAGCTTGAAGCTGTGGCAGTACTTGGTGGCGTAGTCGCAGTCGGCACAGCGGTACTGGTACACCGAGCTGTGGGACTTGCGGTGCGAGTTGAGCATGGACTTGTTGACGCAGGTGTAGCTGCACTTGTCGCACTGGAAGGGCTTCTGGTTCTTGTGCTTGCGGATGTGGTACTCCAGGTGGTGCTTGAACTCGGTGACGAAGGGGCACTTGGAGCACTGCAGGATCTTGTCCGGTTTCATGTGGGTGCGGGTGTGCGCCCAGAAGTCCACCTTGGTGATGGCCACCACGCCGCACGTCTTGCACTTGTAGTTCTTCATCTTTCCATGCGAGTTGTAGATGGGCATGCGAATGTTGGTATCGTCGTCCTCCGACTCGGCCATGTACTTCATGTCCTCGCTGGAGTTGGACATCTGGTCGTGCTCCTTCTCCGGCTCCATGTTCGACTGGCTGGACTTGGCCGGCGACTTGGGCGGCGTCACATCCATGGGCGGTGTGAGGGCCTGCAACTTCTCGCTGGTTGCCACCGCAACGGGGGCAACGGCTCCGGCTGTGGGCGTGGGCTGTGGGCTGGGACGCAGGTTGCCGCCATAGAAATGCTGCATGGGATTGGGCAGACCGGGCGGCGTCAGCGGATTAAAGCCACCCATCAGGTGGTGGTGGTGATGGTGCTGCTGCTGGGCTGCCTGGAAGTGCTGCTGGTACTGCTGCTGCTGCAGCAGCTGTTGCTGCAGCGTGGCATCAAAGTGCTGCAGGCTGTTCTGGTCGTTCTGGCTGGGCGAGGGCGTCATGGCGCACATAGTATCCATGGGTTGTTGCTGGTGTGACTGATGCTGCTGCTGCTGCTGTTGGTGGTGGTGCTGCTGCTTTAGGAACTGCTCCAGCTGACTGCTGGCCGCCAAGGGAGAGGGCAACGGCGACTGGCGGGGACTGCTGGCCACACTGTTGCCGTCCAGGTGGTGACCCGGCTCCTGCTTGATGTTGGCGGCAAACATGCTGCTGTACCAGGCGTTGTGCTGCTCGTAGTTGGCCGTGGCTGTCGGCTCCCAGTTCTGCATCTTTACGGCTGTAATGAGGGAAGGCAAAAGAGAGAGGGGTTAGTTAATCACTGCGCCTGCGTCGTGTTTTTTCTCTTTTTTTGCTTTGCTTTTTTTTCTTGTTTTTCGCTTGTTTTTCTTTATATTTTTTTTTGTGTGTGTGCCACCCCTAAAGCCCTGTCGGGGTGGAAACCACCACACACACCCTCCCAACAGAGATTTGAGTGATTTCCCGAACAAAATGGTGAACCGGGTGATGGCTACAGTATATCCTCTGCCAAATTCACCTACCGTTGAGGGGCCGCTATCGAAGTGTATTCCAAATCTTCGGGATTTTCGCAGCAGACTCTGGCTGTGTGGATTTTTCTAGCTGGGACTGCTGATATGCAAATGTGCGTTGCGAGTGTGTTGTCGCTGTGCTGACGAAATCGGTACTGACTGAGCAACTGCAGCGGAGATTGGCTTATATCGGACTCAGGTAGACGGGGCGCACGCGTCAAGGGATTAGACGCGCAAATGCGACGGGAAGTCAGGTACAGGTCGCGGATCGGGGATTGCGCGCTTGATCCATTCTGGATTAGAGCACAAAATTGTTGCGAAAACAAAAAAATTACGCGCACTTGGATTTGGATGATCCGGGAGCTTAGCGGATGGCCAGCTTAGCACGGAGAGCTGCGAATTTTCCCTCGGTTTTCTATGTGGATTAAGCCTAGGATCTCTTCGACAGCGGGAAAAGGCGAAGGCAGTTCGAGTTTAATAATAAAAAGCAAAAGGATTTAACTAAATTAACGGATCAGAAAACCTACAGCTGGCGGGTTTATTTTTTGCCTCAGGCTAAAACTGAAATTGAGTAAGTATTTCTATATAATAACCATCTTTGATCTATCATCTTGGGATGCATTCAAGTACTAAAAGGAAATATACTCTAAAAGGCACGAGTTCTATTTGCATTTCAAAAGTCTTCCCACTGAATTATTTTTTATATTTCTGCCGACTTTTTCCAGGCATTTCCTAGCACTTACCCATGTTTCCCATTTTCCTAGCCATATTTTTTCCGCAAGACTTTTCACTTTGATTTGCGTAGTTCTACAAATAATTCGACCATTAATTTTTTTCCTTTGCTGCACTGCATTTTCCTATTTTTTCAATTTTAGCAATTTCCAATTTCGCGCTGAAAAACTGTGCAGTGGCGGCGGGGCTGCATTTTTGGGTAATTGTTTGTGCTTTTAAGTAAATATTATTAAAAACGCAAAACGACAGCAGGGCAGCGTGGCAGTGGCGGAGGGGTGGAATATTATGCGAGTGGGGTGTGCTATCTGGCAGCTAAAATATTTGCAATACTTAGCCGTAATTGATGGTGCAGGAAGCAGAGAATGCATTATTTGCACAAAATGAAGCTTAGCATATTTATTTAGTTTTGCTTTTGTACATAGCGCATCTGCATCTATTTTACTTTTAAAGGAAAGCCAAAATTAATTGGAAACAAAGAGGGAATTTTCGCATTTCGTCTAGGCTTTTTTGTGCCATGCCCAACAAAAACAGTAGCAGCAGCAGCAACAAAGCCAAAACTAAAGGCCAAGTGTAAAATTAATATTACGCCGCAGGGTGCAGGAACGGGACGGGGGGCGGCAGCGGGCGCAGCGAGTGCAGCCAGGCAACCGAAACTGCAAAAGTAAACTAAACATGTGCTAGTCGTTTTTGCCCCCATCGCAGCCCCTCCCAAACACCCCCCTTTTGTAACCCCCTCTAAAAATATCATGAAAATGGCAAAAATGGAAAAATTCAAAAACGCAGAAAATGCGCCACAAAAAAATGTTTTTGTTGAAAAATCAGTACAAAAAGCGCAGCCAAAGAGAAGGATATGCCAGAGAAACTATATAGATATTTCAGAGAATAAAGACAGATGTGGTCAAAATGATAGATGCTATTTGTTTGATCTTGAAATGCATAAAACATTTAATAAAATAAAATTATTTCAATTTTTTAAAGGGTTTGCGATTGCACTAATATGGACTCTTCCGTTAAACCTTGAAGTTCTGGAATATTAATAGCTTTTTTGAAATTTAATTTAAATTTAAAGTAAGATAATATTTAAAAAAGAAATGCATCATATTTTGACTGTAATTATGAATTTATATTCTCAAATATGGGAGGTGCATATAATCACATGTGCTGCTGGCTTGGAGCAACTTGTTAAATGCAATTTTTTGGAGCTCTGCCTGCTTAGGGAATTTTGCAACTGCTGCTGCTGCTGAACTGATTCAATGTCATTTGTGGTTTATAAATACATCTCCTATAATATGTGCATATTTATTTTTAATGCAACTAACAAAGCCCCATTTGTTTTTGATGATTTCTGCTCGGTTCTTTTTGTCAGAAAACATTAAAACTGTCGACTGACAATCATTTCGGCATGTTTCTCGATGCAACACCGAGATCTTGTGATGATGCCGATCCTAAAAAAACACCGCGAAATCATTGCCGACAGAGGCCACCTTAAGTATTTATAATATCTGAAATGCATTTCACATTTTGGCAAGTGCCAAACAATTTGCCATTAAAAAATTGCAAACCGCTGACTTTGAATTATAGTTCGATGTCTAAATTTAAATTATTAAAAAAGAAAAATTAAAACACAAAAAAAGAAAGAGGTAAATGCATTTGCCAAAGGAGGAGCAAAAAGAAAAGCCAAGGGGTGGATGGGAGGAGGAGAGCAGGCAAACAAAAAAAACAACATGAAAGTCGACATGTAAACAAATAAAATTAGCTGTCAGGCGTAAAGGGGGGCGGGTGCCTGGGGAGGAGGCTTCTGCTGCAACTGCGCGGGCAAAAAACAAGTTCACCCAAAGATCGGCCAAAAGCCAGACAGATTTTAAAATATTGTTTTAGAATTTTGCCGTTTGCATTTTTAGCAAATGATTTACCACTCGCCTAGTGTGTGTGTGTGAGCTCCTAGTGTTCGTGTGTTTTCCGTTCTTAAGGTTAGACAGAAAAAGAAGCACTAGGCAGCCACAACAGACAACGAGAAACTGCAGAAGATCATGAACATAAAGGACCAGATGTAATGGGGATAATAAATCAGCGAAAAAGCGTGCTAAAAAGTGGGTGCAGGGAGCCATAAAAAAGGGAAGCATTATTATCAAGACAGAAAACTAAAGCAAACTTTAGATTAATCTTTAGCAGCCGCATTAACTTATGTGTCATAAATAATAATTAATAAAACTGCACTTTAAACTATTAATTAAGATTTTCGGTAGTAGTTTTTTAAAATTAAATTTAAGTTTTATAAAGCACTTTAAATTAATATTTAATAAATAGTTTTTGTTGTTTGTTAGTTAAAATAGCAATAAATAAAAAGATTTTAAAATAAGTTGACCAGAGGATAAAATAAAATATAATTAAAAGTTTGCAAGTCTATCAATATAAATTAAAAACCAAATTAAAAATACTATTTAATCCTGGATGCCTCAACAATTTGCAATTTACCCCCGCCATATTCTTGTTTATTTGTTTATCCGTGGGAGAAAACCAAATTGCAGCCGGGAGCTTTCAAAGATTTCTTCCACGTGCATGTGTTTTTTAAGATTTATTGAAGGCTAACTTTGGCAATTCTCCGATTTGGTAATGTTTATTATATATATAACCTACTGCTACATAGTAGCTAGCTGGGAAAATAATATTTACCTTTTTTTGGGGAAAGGCTCCAAGGGAATTCTCCAAGTGGATCCAGCAACGGGAACCGCTCTCAGTGTCGCGGACTGGCTCTCTCGCGCTCTCTATCTTGTACACTTGACCGCGGCTCCGTTAAATCAACACCGCACACACACGCACGACGCACGGGGGGCAACAGTGCGTGCGAGGGGGAGAGGCGATGTGGGGGCTACTTGCTCTTCGTTTTTGTCTATTTTTTGGTCCTCTGCTTTTTAGCTTTTTTGCTTCCTTTTTTTGCGCGGAATTCGCGCATGTGCGGGAAAAAAGTAGTTGGCAAAAATAACAATAAATTTGCAATGCAGAGCTTTTAAATTTTTTTTTTAACACGAGCACGGTTGTGGTATTTTTTAACGGGTAATATTTTGATTTTGCAGCTCTCGTTTATGTTTCGTCCTTTGGCGTTTGATTTCTGTGTGTGTTTTTGTTTGCTGCCAACGAAAGCGACTTTCTTTTTCGGGATTCAGAGCACGACTGACCGAGAACCCGTGCTGAACTGGCTAAATAATATCTAAAAATCTGCTCCGCATAGTGCACTCGCAAAACCAACTCAAAATTGGACACTCAAATCGGAAATCTCAAAACTCAATTGCAAAGAAGAAACAAATGTCAGAAATGCAACAAAGCAAAGGCCGAGAGCCGTTACATCGAGCGGGGCGAGAGTGAAAGATAAAGAGAGAGAGCTCCGCAGCGATTACAGAAACACTCGAGAGAAACTCACTCAAAGCAGCGGGATGCTGTTAGTGATTTGAGTCGAGTGAACTGCTGCCCCAACCCCAGAAGAACGGCATCCCCATGGCGCACTCACCCTCCGGCGCGTGCTCTCTCTCTCACTTTCGCACCCACTCACGGTGGCACATTCTCCCCTCTCACTCTCACTCTTCCTCGGTCTCTGTATCCGTGTGCCGTCTAGTTCGGCATCCTTTGGATGCATTTAGCCGACTGCAGCTGCCTTTTTTGGCTCTTTTGCAGTTTTTTGGCCACTCCGCTTCAATATCGATTATTGATTTTCGGCCAAGAGAGGCAAAGATGGAGGGGCGGGGGTGGGGTGTAGGCGCTCTCCTCCGCCAATTGTTTTTTGGGCAACTTTAAGCCCAGACACATTAACAAGTTAGCTCAATGCAATTTGGCCGATGGAAAGTTTCGTCTGCCCATTTCTTGTTGCTTTAACACATTTCCCGGACTCTGTGTGCGTCTGCCCGAGTGTGTGTGCGTGTGTGCGCTTAATTAGAAAAAGCTTTGCAACAATTTGGATTTGGAGTGTTAATTTTAACAAGGACTTTTGCTTTCGATAATCCCGAATTAATTGGAGAATTTACAATTGATAAAATCGATTTAGGTTTTATAGAACAGTTACTGAGGATTAGAGATATTAATTGATAAAATATTTAGTAAAAATGTAAAATAAACTTTGAAATGCAATAATTAATTGCGAACATAGAACATTTATTTTGTGCGAAAATAGCTTTACAGGGGCTCACAGGTTATTTCGATTACCTTTAAACTTTTATAACTTTGAAACAAATTACTATATAAATAAAGATCAAATGCACACTAAAAATAAAATATTTTAAACTTAAAGAAAACAAACCTTAATTTTATATATATTATATTTATTAAAAACACAAATGCTTTTTGCTTTCCACGCCTTTGAGAGCATCTACAATAGCTTTAAATTTAAAATAATAATACCTCTATTGTTCTATTAAATGTTTGTTTTGTTTTTAATTTAATATTTTTTGTAAGCATTTTCGACATAGAAACACAATATTTAAACAATCTAAAACAACACTCTCCTAAACTAAATACATTTAAAATAAAAGTAGACAACGTTTTCATATGGATTATTTCTTTGTTCATTCGATATACGTATGTAAGTCCGCATATAATATTTAAATTATAATTGAAATATTTATCTATATTTCGACCAAAACCTAAACAGAAAATTGGGGTAATTGGGCATTGACATAGGGGGGTGGGGGTGTTTGAAATGTAAAAGCAATATTTACCAAACAAACGACATGCCAGAAAGCAAACAAAACGCCGCCGAAATGCAAATTACACAAGTTGTCCTGGGCCAGGATGACGAGGCTAGGCGGCTGGCCCACAGGTAGGCCAGAGGGACGGCGCAGACCTGCCATTGAGGCTGACATGGTCAACCGGATTAGAAACTGCAACCGGACTTAGCAGCAAGAAAGGATTAAAGGACGCGAAGCTACCTGAGTGCCCCGCCCCGTTCATTAATCCGCGCATCCGAAGAAGTGCGACTTCAACTCCGTTCGACTCCGGTCAACTGCAGCGACGGAGATTTAAAAGCGATTTGTGTTAAACATCGCTTGGTAATCCAACATTACGCAGTATGCAGGACAGTGCAGGACAGGATCACGAGGGATCAGCGCTCTTGATCCGCAGGATCCAGTTAGTCCCGAGCGATTAGCGCTCGCTGATCAGCCCGATTAGCGCTGCTTAAGGCGGGCGGGTGTGGAGCACTGATCCGCGACTTGATCCTCGATCCTTCATACAAACAGCCTAGGCCTTCGCTGGCAAGTTATGTAAAGTTGAAGCTAAAACGCATAACAAATAGCTGTAAGTCCCGACTCCGTTCCGCTTGACCTTTTAATTGGGATAGCAACCGATCGGGGATCGTGATCTGTGCAAACACAAACAGGATGATGATCATGATAGACTAATTGCCGAAAGTCCCTCCGCTATATGCAAATGATCCTTGACCTTTGCCCGGCCTGCCGCCGCCTTGAGATCCTCTTCACATCTTTGAGGGGAAGATCAAGAGGGAGGATCTCAACGAGGATCTCCAGACATCTTTATCGGCCGATCTTCGCATCTCCAGTATATGCAAATGCATCTCCCGTAGGATTTTGTGGTTGACCGATTCGCCCCTCAAGGATCTCATTAGGATTTTCTTTTTGTGTTTTGATTTGGCGCACTCTTGGCCTGACCTTTATCCCTCGGTCTGTTGAGATATCACCTTGAGTTCGTAAGCTGATTTCATGCCCAGGATGATTTGCCATTTCTCTTGAGTTTTTTCTTCCTTTGCCTATTTTTTGTTTGTATGATTTCTGAGGAGATTTGGCTCTTTGATCTTAAGTGCAAATTGGTTTTGCTACCACAATTACTTACTTCCAAGCAAGGCTGAGGGTATTTTAAGATAAATTTTGTTATTTTACGGTGATTTTTCAACAGCAACATATTTTTGGGATTTTATTTAAGCTTAAAATAAAAACATAATACAGTTTTTATTTAATATTATTTAACAACGGATTCTCAGGAGTTCTAAGCTACGTTTTTATTAAAATATACCCATTGGTATGATATTTTAAAGTAGATAAGAATATACTTCTTTCTTATATCCTTTTTTATATTTTTTATTTTTCTATATTTTTTGTAATATTTGTTTGATTAACATTTAAATATAAAAATATATTTACTCACTAAAACTGCATCTGCAATACTTCATAAATCCCTTTGAATAATTCTTAAATTTATCTTTATCATGCTTTCATTGATTTTTATTCCACATAATAAATCCCTTACAAATTCCAAATCTAAAATGTATCTACCCGAAATCCTAGCTGATTCTGACTTGACACATTTTTCATGCTTACATTTCGTTGTTTTCATTTCAACATTTGCGGTTACTCAGTCGGTTTTTGCTTGGCTTAGGTACGAAAAAACACTTGCCAAACCCTCTGCAAATTCTGCACACTTTAAGACCATGGCAAGGGTCCTTTTGCAAGCCGCAGGAAATTTGCATTTTGGCATAAATCAAAATGTGAGAAGTGCTCGCGACGTTACGCCCACAAAAAGGACGAAATTCCGCCGAAATGTTATGGTAAACATGGATGGATGGTCGCGGCGTTCGCCCAACATCCGTAAATCCTTTTTTAGCACGAAAACCCGAAGGATTAAAAAAGGAAACTAGAGCAGAGGCATGGACGGGGCCGAAATAGTTGCTCTAATTTTCATTGTCCACCTTAATGGCTCTGCCGTACAAAAGCGTGAAGGACAACGGCAGGACGCGGCAATACAATTGTCCTGGCTAGATTTCCAGCCGACACGCCACGAGATTTTATGGAGGCGAATCGCTTTGCATGTCGTCGTCCCAGAGCATTTTGTTTCGGTTTCGGTTTGTTTTCCAGCCAGGTAAGGCCGCTTCACAATGAAAATAGCTGGAAAATCGCGAGAAACTTCTATAGAGCTGCGGAGTTACAATATCTGAGCGTCTAATGGTCATTAGAGAGTGGTCCCGTCCGCTCCACTTACAATTGTAGGCGAGATACACTTTGGCCGAAACTTAAAAAACGTAGCAAAAAAAAAGGTGGACTTCCGCGTAAAGGATCCTGTGTTCCTTTCTTCTTTTTTTCTCTTGGTGGTCATAAAATATTTAGTTTTTTACGACCGCCATGTAGAGAGCAGCAGGTAGATCGCTGCCGTTTTTTGTGTGCGCATCTCGTACCCTTAACCCTTTCACCATTAAGAAAAAATCGCATCCTGGGAGTGTCCTTGCCAGTTTCCCTCGAACCGGCCAGCGATCTTTGCGTTTTCTCTTCTTTTTGTTTCCAGCTAATGTCTGTTTGTGTCCCTTTGTGTTCTTTATGACGCCTCGGTTGTGTCTTTTTTATGGCGTCCATTGTCCTCCAGCGTCCATTTGCGTGGAACGGAGTGGAATACTACTTCCTCAACCCTTTGCCGGACGGGAAAGTTGGTGTCGGGACGAAGGAAGGGGTTAAGTGAAAACTCCATTGCACTTTTTACGAGCTGCAATCTTCCCGGAACGTCTGTTTTTGGTCATTAGGCGAAAGGGTTAAGTTCGATTTGGTTCTGGGTGCGTTTATGGGCTATATTCAAATTGAAAGGGTTAAGAGCGAAGTAAAGGGTTGAGTTCAAAGATGGCTATTCAAAGGACACTACCAGAAAAGTTTCTAAAAAAAAAAACCTGTCTAATATCCATGCACATATTTTTTTATGAAACAAAATCCATTAAGCTTGCAGACCAAAAAATAAGATGCATAAAAATTAAGAAAATCTTCTATAAATTCAAATAATTGTAATATTGTAATCTATAATAATTTAATTTAATCTTAGGTTGCTTAACCAAAACTTAGCTTTATTAACGCTTACAAAGGATAATAATCGTGTATTTCATTTATAGTTTGTAATATATGTTCTTACCCCCAGAAAAAAAAATCAATTCAATGCATTTTCACATAAACCTTTTAAGGATTTTATTTTAACGACCATCCATAAGTAACGGCTGGAAATGAAATTTTTTTGAAAAACCCACAAATCATATGCGATCTTCTGGCTGAACATTTGGCGCGATTACATTCGTAATTCGCTGGAAATTAAGGCCACTAAGTCGCCAGTGAAATGGATTCGGACAAATGTAAAACGGATTTTTGAATCGAACCATCCAGCCATCGCTGGACCATTGTCCATTGTTGTCCGAAAAGACCTAGAAACGAACCCAAATCCCAAGCTTAGGCAATCGGCATTGGGAAATAAGCGCCAAAATTTTCCCACTCCCCGGCCAATGTACGCACCCACCCCCGGTGCCCGCTTCCCAGTGATCCTGGGACGAGGACATCGTCTAATCAGTCCGAATTTTCACACTTTCGTGACCCCTGCGGTGCCACAGATGCGGATTCCGATCGGGGTTGGCCAAGCGGCCGTCGACCATTGGTCAAAGCGGACTAAAACATAACAAAGTAAAAATAAAATAAAAATAAAATTGAGAACGCGCGCCAGCGTCCTATGTGCTGGGTCCTGTGTCCTGTGACCCCTTGTCAGCGTCAGGCAGAGGTTAAAATTAATGCGAATACTGTGAATGCGACGGGGAAATTGCATAAATTCGGGGTCACGGCTAAGACGCCTCAAGGAGAGCAGCGGCCAGCGCACACTATATAGGGGTGGCTGGGGTCAGATTTATGGGCCGACATTGAAAACTGTAACAGTCGAGCGAAGGATTTTCGCAGCTCAAAAATTTGCGCCTCATTGTTTTGCATGTTTGAGAAATGGTTTTCCGGGTGGGGTTAGAGCGATTTTAATTGACCATTGGGCGACCGTGACCCTCACCCGAAACCGGGTCGCTTGACCTTTTTTCCAGCTCGTCTTGACATCGGGCGGCAGCATTTAAATAATTTTTCATTGCCATCCATGATTGTTTTTATTGCAAATGGCATTTAATTGTTGACCCCTGAGTGTGTATTCCTTCCCAAAAATGTAACGTATTTTTGCAACGATTTTTGGGACATCAGCCGGGCAGCTGTCCATTTACCGCCCAGCAGCCCGAAGCTCTTTCGGTTGGCCCAAAGAATTAGCTAATGGCCAGGCATTTGTGGAGGAAAATGTTGGTAATGGGACCGGCGAACTAAGCCGGAATACGTACGGCGCAAAGGCGAATAAAAAATTGAAGTTCTTACGATAAATATGCGAGCCTATTAGTCGCACAGTCAACGCAGTGCCGAGAACGCCGAAAAACATCGCCCAGAGGAGGAGGCTTTTAGCCCCGAGGCAAAGCCCATGTCAAGCGTTGAATAAGTAATTCCTATCCTAGGACTACGGCCATGCCATCATCAGGACGAATCCGGATCCGGGACTCGTTCAAGCCAGGCCAAGGTGTGGGTGCCAAGAACAAAAGGCATAAAACGTTAGCACGGCTCCGGCGCAAAAGGAAGCCAAAGGACAAAGCAGAATATTTTATTTTCTAATGAATGCGTTGAAATGCCAGATTTCGGATTTATTTGGCAGGAAGCACATTCGCTGACAGAGCTGTTGGAATACCCTGTGCTGAATTATATATATAATATATATATAATCGGTGAAAGGTATGCTGACATACATCTGTAATATCCAGTTTCATTACATTTTGATTATATTATGAGTTTAAGTTATTTATTTTACCTATTAAGTTAACATATGTATACTTATTATCAGAACCTGCGTTTTACATTTGAGAAATTTCTATTCCTTTAATAATAAATTATTAATATAAGTATATAAATTGTTATTTACTTTTTAGTTAGTTTAGTTAAAGTTACTTTTTCTTCAAGAAATAACAGTACATAAGTTAACCGACATCCTAAACTTTGTCCCTTAAATGTCTACACTTTTTTAAAATATTTTCATATACGTAAATAATATAAAGATCAAATGAAATCACACCTATGAGCTTCCTAAATATATTCCAATTCCCCCAGGACTTTCTTCCCCGAGGACTATTTTCCATTATTATTATGCCCCAAACTAAACCAATAAAAATGGCTCATATCCATTGCTCCCCGAAAAAGAGGAAGCTGCATTAACACTTGGTCCCATTCCTACCTATTTTCTGCCATCTTTTGGGCTTACCGCTGGAGTGTAAACACCACTGTCATTTATTTTCGTATTATCATAATGAGGACTCGTATATTTTTATGTGAATTTCTTGCTTTTTGTGCCAGAAACATTCACCGGCAAAAACCAACCACCCCAAAAAAGGGAGATCCCCTAATTCCACCCACCAAGAAAACACACACCCAGACATGTGTCACCCAGGGTCTGTCTCTGTCTGTGTGGTGTGTGTGGGTGTATGTCCGCCAGAGTGTGTGCATATATGTACGTGTAAAAAAGGCAACCAAGCAAAAATAAAAGTAAAACACAAAAGCAGTTTCGCATTGGCAATTTGGTTTTGTTGTTGTTAAATTATCACCCAGTTCGGGGCCATATATATAGAAACTATAGCCACCCCAAGCGGCGTGGCTGGGCTATTTATGCATCCTCCCACAATCACCCCGTCAATCCAAGCAGATTGTGCAGGGGTGTAGCCAACTATTTTTAAGGGGATTTACCTTGATCAGATTGGTTTCATTTTAAGTTTGGCACTTGGATAACATTAACAAATAAATTCGTATAATTCCCATCTGGTTATAACCTCAATTAAGATAGATTTTTGTATTATTTTTTATTATTATGTTAAACAAAATCAATAACAAAATACAGTAATTTTCAGCATAACATTTCCTTAAGATGAATAAACGCTAAAATAAATCTTCAAAATCTTTACCTTGTCTTATTTTGGATATGATTAATTATTGCAGATATTTGCAATTCTTAAACAATAAATATTTATAAATACTCTCTATATTCAGATGCATATATGTAGTAGTGCATAGTAATCCCCTTTATCTAAGCCCCTGATTTTCAGCCTCGTCCTCCGTTTAACACGTGCTATTGCAATTGGCGTTAGCAATTCGCATTGTTAGAATTTTATTCGTTTTCATTTTTCGAAGAGGGTTTG